>JXSR01S027347.1:144258-154956 GCA_000969725.1 Ophiothrix spiculata | reverse complement strand
ACACCGATGTTTTAGGGACAATACCAACTTTTGC
The DNA here is from genome assembly GCA_000969725.1 of Ophiothrix spiculata. Lineage (NCBI taxonomy): Eukaryota > Metazoa > Echinodermata > Ophiuroidea > Amphilepidida > Ophiotrichidae > Ophiothrix > Ophiothrix spiculata. The sequence goes on along the minus strand of JXSR01S027347.1, from coordinate 154,922 downwards.
CCCCTCGGACTGACAATCCTGGTTACGCGCCTGGTTTTCATTTATTAAATTTCCCTGCGTACTGCATCGTTTAACTTGAGCGTAACGTGCGCGATAGTCGGTGCTTCACAAGCACTGGAATTAGGCCAATCACACCCTGTAAATATGTGCACCTTTCAAGCAAACCACCGTAGCAACAAGCGTCGTTCTAAAAAAAAAACCCGCGAATGGAGACATTTAATTAATAAAACTACTATATAATGCAAAGCAAACTTTAGAATTGTAGTGATATGTTGGATATCATGGTCCTTCATTCAAGGAAACAAAACATGTTAAATTTAAATAGTTTGGGTCACCTATACCTTTGAATATCATTTTGGTCACTTCATGTTGGATAGTTGTACATAACGACACCCTAGATAATATGCCAAGAAAGTCAGGAGATCCAAATGCAAAGTCTTGAAGAATACTCATAAAACAAAGAATTACCACCTCCGTGGATAAATGAGACAGTGTATACTTGTAGCAAGTCAGAGTAATACATAGTTTTATTTTTGATTTCAGGTTATCAGCAACATGGACAGCCACACCCACCTTTATGGTCAGAGACAATGGCGCCTCCTGCCCCATCATACATGGGGTCCCAGCAACCCCTAATGGGTATGCATTTCCCTGCTAGTATTCCTATGACACAGGCAGCTTATATGTATGGGAATCAGCAAGGATGGCAAAACCAACAGCAGAGCCAGCAACATCCATATGATCAAGGGCGACAGCATTATCAAGAACAGTATCCCCCGAACCCACAACGACATCCTCCAGACCTTTATCAGCAGAATCTTCAGCAACAAAGTCAGCAGCAGGAGCATTCTCAAAAACAACAACAGCACAATCAACAACAACTCCAACAGCAGCAGCACCATCAACAACAACTCCAACAACAGTCGCATTCTCAACAACAACAGCAAAAGCAACAACCACAACCACAACACAACCAACGGCACCCGAATCAACAGCAACAGCAACAGCAACAACAACAACAACAGGAGCAGTCCCAACAACAGCACATCAAGCAAGAAAAGGTGTTTGGGAGTGGCAAAGGACAGTCAAGTACGCCACACCCAAGTTGGGGATTAGGACAGACACCAACTCAACAACATGGCAATGAAAGCAAACCTCCTACAAGTCAACAAGACCTAGAAAAGAGCAATGTGTCATCAACAAAAACAAGTGACGGACGAGCGATCAAAATCGAAGTCTTGGATAATCCACACAAAACTAAAGAATCTCCTTCCAAGGTTGAAAGAGACTCTTCAAAGAACGCGCAAGAACAAGCTGATTCAAAATCATCAGTCAATTCACCGTCTCAATCAAGACCACCACCTGATGAAAGAAAGGTGCACAGAAAAGAAGACAATCAAAACCAATCAACTCAAATAAAAACTGAGCCGCCTACTGATGCACATCATCAGGGTGATAAAAAAACTAGTGAAAAGAAAGGTCTTTCAAGTGGTGTAGATAACAAGGATAATGATGTACCGATAGAGATGGATGTTGGAGAAGACCCAGTTGATTCCATAAAGCGCCCTCCTCAGCTTGAAGACTCTATGGATGATAATGCTAACACTCCGTCCTCAGGTGAGCTCATATGACTTTTCTGTACTTTAATAACCTTGTCTGTTACAATTTTAAATAATTTGCAGTTTCAGATCTGGCATTGATTAATTGATATCTGATTTGTCCACTGGTATAACAAGAAAAATTTTTGGAGGAGGCAAAATAATTTTCAGTTTCTTTTTTCATTGATCTGTGTATGGTTTTAAAACTGAAAAAAGGAAAATAAAGCTATTCAATCTTTTTTCCCTTAAGTTCCCCCTTCTGTCTTCTCCATTCATATACAATTTTTATGCTATTTTTCCCAGTAGCTCAGCAAATATGTTTACCCTTTTTAGGTTAATTTTTTTTGGCCACACTTGCCTAAAATCTGGTATTTGATTGACCTCAAATGCAAATGATTTTCTTATACAATTTGTTTTTGCAAACAGATAAAGAGTTTTAATAGCTGTTACAGATATGGTATAAAATGTACCCGTGCCTTTCTAATTTTTGTTTACGTTTTCTTTATAGGTGGAAATGCTACTTCTGACAAGAACGGAAATGACAATGCTACGCCACCAGATCAAAATTTAGAACCAACACGTTCTAAGACTTATGCATCAGTTGCAAAAGAAAGTAACTCACCATCACAAAGTAGTGGTGGTTCTGGTGATAAAACAAAGTTGAAAGATGTGGCTAAGATGCAAACAGCCTCAAGTGACCCACTTGATGCAACAAAAGGCATCCCAAAGTCCCAGTATGATGGGGCACAAGGAGGCGACAACAATGAGGTATGTTTATTCATTTTGTATATGCCTGCTCTCACTAAAGAGGGGAAGTCATAAGTAGTGATGCACTACCTAATGATAAGTCAATAACTGGTAATCAGGATTATAGATTATTTGTTGAACTATTCAGCCAAAACAGATATTGACACCAATTAATTGTATTGACTGCATGCAGGGTCGTGTTGTTCATTGCAAATTTTAAAAAAGGAAAACAATAAAACACTTATCCCTTTATGTTTGCCACCAGCCGAAAATCAACCTAAGTAATATTTCACCAACCTTATGATTCTTGGGTTTGTATTTTTAGTCTAAAATAATGATTTAAATATTTTTTCTGTCTAATAAGCTGTAAGTAGAGTTTCACTTACTTAAATCAATAAATTTGGTTGACATAATCAGCAAATTGGTTTTTTTTTACCGAATACCGATTAAGAATCGATTAGGTAATAATCGGTGCCAATTCAGAACCTACCGATTAATTGGTGCAACCCTTGTTATAAGTGACAATTTTGCAGCGTAATTACATATTCTCATGACTAATGAAACTACATGGCATTTTTTTTTTAAATCTTAAATAATTATTCATCTTTAGCTATTTCTGCAACCTGTTATGACTAGTTGCCCTTGAAATACATCCTACTTGAAATGAGATTGAGTTTATTGAAATTCCTCAAAATTTATGATTTGACAGGTGAAGAAGAGAAAAGGTTTACCGGTAAGTACAGTAAATGAAACTTCAAAGTGATTGTTTTTTTCTTCTTTATCTCATTTGCATATGTGATTTTGTACGGCACTTTCTTATGCCAACTTTGATCAAAAGTAACTTTAGTAAACATGCCTTGTCTATCCATGCGACTATTTAAGTCTTGGCCCAAAGGTGGGAAAAATACCAAGTTGAAAAGATAAAATATTTGGAACACGGCACATTTGTGCCATAATAGTACAAGTGTGAGCAAAAGAAATGAGTCAAAATTTTAGATATTTGCACATGATTGATGGATGGGTCCCTTTTTCTTAAAAAATTATTTATTTTGATGGGTTGCTTTTCAAATTTCCCAGAGACTAGCCCTTACCCAAATCAAACTCGAGTATCCCCAGCTTGGATTTTGACCCTTTCAAAACCTCTTCATAAGTGGCTCAGCACTGTAATAAACATGATTGGTTATCTTGGTATTGCTTATAATAATTTCAATTCCAAATGCTAAGTATATCTTTGAGAGGTTTGTATGGTAATTTTGGGTGTTTTCTAAAAAAATTGCAATTGTCTTTAAAAAAAAATAGCCATTCAGAATTGTTTTTGTGTGCACAATTCACATATTTGCTTTGCGAAAAAATGCTTGCTTTTATTTAGGACATTGACAATTTTATACTTGTGGTGATGGTTTGCTGTTTGTCTCAAATTTGTTACTGCTCATATGTGACCCGTCATATCGAAAGGTACCTTAAGGTCAGCAAAATTAAAATTGATTTTTTGGTCTTATCTGAAAGATTATATTTTAAGCTTTAAAATGACACCTTGCTTTTGGTTATTGGATGTTTGATTACAAAGTTACATCCACATTGGTAAAAGGTATCGGGCTGATTCCGAAAACTAAAGTTCTGAGAAAATCAAGTTTAAAGTTTCTGTACTGGTTGAACGTGAATGGAGAAAGGATTTTTATCTCGGTTTTTTAAACATTTGTCATATGTTTTGGATGTTGGAACCTGATTAATAGAATAGAATACACTTCAAAAGTAACGTTTCTGATGAAATTAGAAATTCGACCTTGGACGTGATTTTTGACTATGCTCAGCTTCAATGGCCTATATCTCGTAATTTACTATGCCGGTATTAAGGTACCTTTCGATATGACGGGACACATATGTTTTTGTAATAAAAGAGTCAAACTTTAAATGGAGAGTCAGAAATCAGGAATGTTACAGAATCCAAAATTCTCAACACTTAGAGAAATATACACAAATATTTAAAGTGGAACATGGTGTCTGAATTAACTGACATTTACTGAAAAGGTTTATTTTCTGGTGTTCTAGGGAATAATTAATGTACAAAACAGAGGATTTTATGATCACGACTGATCTCTGAATATATTCCTTCAAGTGATTTTTAAAAACATTTAGGAATGTAATTATATAGACAATAAAACTGGGCTTGTCTATTTCGACTTATTAGCAGAGAAGACAATATTTGCATATTTTGAAATAATTTATCATCACAGTTTACTGGAAATCCTGGTTTAACAAAGCTCATCATTTTCAAAGCCTTTTATTCAAAATACATTGTTTCTAATCTATAAATTGCTGATACAATAATGATGTTTCTGGAGCTTGGCTATACTCCAAAACACTCCTGATGGTGTTATTTTTAGTTAGACTCGTTGGTTATAGTAATATTAGCCCTAACTCCCAAACGCTTAAAAACTATCTAAGTCCGAATACGTCATACAAAAATTTCCCGTTTCCCCTGGGATTTGAACCCTTGACCTCTCGCATCCCGTTCCAATGTCCACATATGGCAAGCCACCGAGTATGGCCTGCCATGGCAGCACTTTCGTGCTCATCTGTAACCCCGGTCTATGACGAATTTCTTGATTTTTGCTTGTTGGATTTTGTTGGACTGAGGAGGGTTAGGGTTAGTGTTTGGCAACTTGTTCCTGATAGATTTTGTATCTTTGGTATGATTGTTAATTTTTAAACGGTGTAAGGAAAAAAATTTATGTTTGTGACAGTCCTTGTTACTCTTGATTAATTGATAGCTAGGGTGATATAAGAGGGGGTATCAAAAAGTTTTAAACTTTATCCAGAAGAAATGGCGCCAGGAACAAAATTTCATTATGAGATAAATTAGTCATCTTTACATAGTCAATGTGCAAAGTAACACATTTCTCCCACTTTTAACTGATTGTCTACAGACCATTATTGTAGGGATCCTCTTTACTGGAAATATCTGATTTTAGATTTCAAAGAAAATTAACATTTACAGGTCGGTCATGTTTTATTACACCATTAAGACGTCATTCATGGAACAATTTCCATAATTTTGGTATCAATGGATAGAAGAAACCCTACCCATTACTATGGTATTAAACAATTGAACTTTGGTGATGCCAATAATATTTACGGGCTATATATAACCCTTCAAATACAAGGAATTAATTACGCTGCATGTCTCAATTTCCTCAAAGCAGCTTATGTTTTAACCAGGTAGGTAGATGACATCAATCACCCCCTGTAAAGAAATTAAAACTACCTATGAGACAATTTTTGCACCATAATGTACATAAAGACAAGTGACAATTCTGACAAAATTTCATTGATATAGCTCAATCCCTTCTTGGTAAAGTTTTGATGCCCCCTCGTATTTAGTCCCACCTCTGATTGATCTGATTCTCGATCACAAAATCTCACGATTAAAAAATGAAATATGTCAAAGACAAAAACATACATACTGGAGCCATATTGTTGCCCAGGCTGTGACACAGTGTTTGATCGTCATGGTATAAAGTAATAATATAAGATCTAAAAAATGAAGTGCCCTCTGTCGCCCATGATTTGTGATTTTTTGGTGCTTATTAGGTTGTTTTTGGTAGATATTAATACCCTCCAAACGAATCGGCCTAAAGGTGCTTCCTATTTCTGTTATAGCTATTTGTTGAATTAAATTCAGGATCACAAATTTAATTTCATGTGTATTGGTATAGGAAAGTGTGTATTGCAGCCACTTTTCAGAAACAAAACAAATTTTTGCCAAAATACACTTGTATATGCTCTTCGATAGTCATTTAGGCTGTTCTTTCTCAAATTCATTTAATAATGATAATAATATTAATAATAAACAGCATTTAATAAAGTACCATTTCAAAAGTGATCGCAGCATTTTTACAAAGAAAAATTATGAAAATAAAGAAAAAAGATTACAGTTGTACAAACAAATGTGTCTTAAGGCTACAGTCCCTAAATGGGCGCTATTTTTACCAGCGGCATCTTTACTACAGCTTTTTACCTACTTACACATATCAGAATAATACATTTTTTGGCGTACATATGTAATAGAGTCTCTAGTTTATACATGAGTCTTTAGTAGTGATTTCACGTCCATTATCAAGGTCAAAATTACGTCAATAAACTACTTCGAAAAATTTACACCTTTTTCGCCGAAACCTTAAAATTTTATGATGTTCGAACGATACGCCTGTTTTCAAATTTTGACAGATTGTAGGCTTGATTTTTTTTTCTCTTTAAACCTCAGAGAGGTATAGCAATTGCCTTTATTCAATATCTTTTACACATCTTTCTTCTTTATTATATTTCCGTTCTTTTGATGTTTCAATAAAGTTTATTTTTCATCACACTTCATAAGCACAAAATTCAGATCTACATAATTCATCCGATGTACCAACAAATCTTAAAATCATCAAAATTTTTCGTCAGTTTGTATTTCGTTTTCATTTTTGTACTTGATAAAATATCATGCAGTTTCGTAATTTTTTTTTTTTTTTTTTTTTTTTTTTTTTTGTCTGCAAACAAGATATTGTTTGGAGTCATTTTTTTGAGTTTGATTGTAGATCATTTTGGACTTATAAATTGCAAATGTTTTCTACCTCAGAGAGGTTAGCCAATGCATTTGTTATAACATCCACTTATTATATTCATAACTTTTATATTGTATTTTAGTTCATGGTTTGTTTGTTTTTTAATGCTAATTGTAGGCTTGATACTTTTTATTGAATTACAAATAATATTTTATAAATGTGTTGTGTTGATTTTGAATGATAATGTAACAAACCCGCATTGTTTTGCCCGAAAAACCGGGCGTGAATTATGACTCTGAGTTCGCCCTGTTTGAGCTGTGAATAGCCTGATTTTAGTATCTACATTATCTACATTTTGTCTGATATACGCATTCGCATAATTTACTTACAAATTGAGCATTCCAATGAGGCAAAAATTGCAATTTTTATGTAAACAAAAGAAAAATACGGCATTCTGATGTTTATGTTTTAGATTTTAGTTCACCATCTCAACGCTGCCTTGATAGCTCAGCGGTAGATCTCTCGCTTCGTAATGCATGACTAACCCCCGCCATAATCCATGGTTATTTATCTTTTCATGATTGAAAAATAGTTAGGATTCACATTTTCCTGAGCATGTAGATTCCTCGTACCCTTAAGCTACTTCTTGAAAATTGTGAAACTTGCAGAGTTTCTAATTACAAAAGGCAAATTGTTCCAATTTCTGGATCCAAACGAGCTAAATGTACCATCAGCGACTTTCAACCATGTCACAGGAACAACCAAACGAAGGGTATCTTGAGCAGAGCAGAGACCTTGTCTGGGAGCAACATGAATGGAAATGTACTCATTGAGATATGCTGGTGCATCTGCATTAATAACTTTGAACACATACATTAGGACTTTTTGATCAAAATCTTACAGTATTGCTTATGGCTTTAAAATGCAATAAGTCCCAGACCTCAGTTTATGTACATCCTAGCCACCTTTTTGTTTCTTTGGAAATGGAAAGTTAAGCCTCTTGCTATTGACTTATTCAATATTTGGCTCTCTAATAATTTTGATCACTATAGTTAGTTTTTGAAGTGGTTATTATTGAAGACAATGCTTCTTATTGTAGAATTCCAGATCTTGTCATGTATTCTAAAATTTCAGTGTAGCAAACTTTTTCACAGCTCATGTCATGTTTCGTATGCTGTATTTGTATTACTAAATTAGTCAAAAATAATATCAAAATCATGCACAAAATATATTAATCCACAGTGATTTAAGTCTTAATCAATCCTAATCAATCATTACTTGCGTCTTAACAACACAAAAACACCAATTCACAATGTTGTACAATACAAGGCCTATACTGAGGATCTTGTAACTGAGTCTGATTGGTTACTGCATACTTCAAGGTTTAGAGAGCACATATTGTCAATGTTTATTCTAAGGGAATGTGTTGAGATCTGAAATATGAAGCCATATTAATATCATTTAAAACTTTTTATTGAACATAATCAGATGCTTTAATCCGTTTAGAATTATTTCCTCTACTTTGTAACGGATTTTAGTACAGATCATAACGTATATTGACTGAGAAGTAAATTCACAAATATTCTGGAGTGGGGGTTAAATGGTAGGTGTGAAAGCCATGATAGTGTTACTACACCAATTCTATCTCCTCTCTTTGGAATGCAATGCTAAGCTGCCATATATGATCCATACATAGATTTAAAGGGGAGATAGCAGGCTTTGTATACCAGCCCGTGTAATGGCGTCGTCAGCCATGGAGCTCAAATTGGGGGTATTTGGCTCCCGCCAAAATCAACTCTGACGGTGCTGAGACTTGGTTACGCGTAGAGACAACCTGCGCAAATAATGCTTTACAACAATGATACGCCAACCTGCACGCAAAGCTTGTGTGCGTGTTTCAATATTCGCGCATTATGACAAGGTGCGATGCATCATCGGCAAGCAATCAGCAAAAACCCGAATACCCCCAATTTTGCCTCCATGCCGGAATAAAAATGGCGGCATGCCTTGTATCTCCGCTGTAAATCTATGGATCCATATCATTTATGGTTTTCTTTTCAGAATGAACCACGTGTGTATCGGAAACCAGCGCAAGCTGCAGAATATTACAGCGGAAATAAGGACAAAAATAAAAACAAAAAACCAAGAACACAGCAATCTACCAGGTAATGCAAAGTTAGACTGGCCTGTTTGAGCCATAAGTCATAAGTGTGTTTATTTCCTTTTGTCACTGATTATTATTGAATGGATTTCTAATACACAATAATGTTGAAATTGTGATTTACAGATTTCACATTATATTTTTAAATTGTCAGAAAGTTTAGATTTTAACAATTTGAGATGACTAAACTATTTAGACCTACAATTAAGTTCAACTTAAATTGAAGATAACCAAGGATTACTGAAGACTTATCTATTCACATATCTGAATGGGATATCATATAAAAGGATTTTAAAAAGGAGATGTCAATTCCCACTACCAGTGTCAAACACTGTCAAGACTAATTTTGGGGTATCATACAACACCCAAATAGTTTCCAAACTAAAATAAGTGTTCACTCATTTTAAAATATAAATGTTTGATACTACTAATTTTCTGATTTGTCTATTTTTCACAACATTCTCAACTGTTTGTCTCATATTTGACATGTAAAACATACATGTTTTGTATCTTTTTCCAAGAAAATACCAACTCCAGCTAATAAAATCCCCTTTGCTGTCAAATTGTTAGAGTTATTGAAGGTTTTTTTTAACAAGTAACTGGTTGGCTGAGAAATACCTATTTTATATTCTATTCAGTTTTTTCTTTACAACTCTAAAACAGTTTTGGTGGAATTGAGTCCTTGGAATAAGGTATTTAAATGGTATTATATCATGATTACAGTGATTTGAGCCGTGCAAAAATTATTTTCCATTGAACGGCATGAAACAAACCTGTGTGATATCATGATATAAAACAAATATTGAATGCCTATACACGTGCAATAGTACAAAATATATAATTCGGTCAAATCTGGACTGATCTATTTCACTCAGCTACGCCTCGTGAAATAGAAAAGTCCAAATTTGACCTCATGATATATTTTGTACTATTGCACTCTCAGGCATTCAATATTTGTATACTATACCTTGAACAAAGTAAGTTTGTTTTTGAAAACCCAGGCTCAATTCCCAGTAAAGGTTGCTAGAAGTGGATTAAAATGATTCCTACCAAGCAACCTAATTCGAAAAACTACAAGAATATTCGAGAACTCAGCACACCATCATAAACTGTTGACCCTGATTATTGATGCTTGTCTGCCTTCAAACCACTTGTTATTTCTAATTTGCAAACTCTGTTTTAAGCTGAAATTGCTCCAACTGTTCCATTAATTCTAATACTTTTTTATGTATTCCATCTCACAGATCTTCCACAGGAGTTACTCCTCCTGGACTCCTCGTGAAAGGTTCTGGAGTGAATGTCCATTTCCACACAATAATTCCTCCAGATTTCGGCTACAACTCAACAAAAGACAAAGTTGTGGTCCGAATTGGAGGCTATCAGTTTGGTAACTTTGAATATGATTGTCTTGAGATGCGACCAGAAAGGTAAACTTAAGAGCTGTACCTACCACAAGCTACCACAATATATTAAGTGTCTTTAAATATGCCTTGTATAAGTGTAGGGAAATACCAATCAGAAACCAATATGACATACGCCGGATGATACGGGGAAGTAAATTTGTCTCTATTATTTTATTCACAACAATGTACCCAATTTTGCTGAATATTC
>JXSR01S027347.1:104601-143263 GCA_000969725.1 Ophiothrix spiculata | reverse complement strand
TGGTAAAAATTCCTTAAACTACCGATATACATATAAATAGGATTACTACATATAATGAAACATCGTAATTGGATCTATATAGTTTGTTCAAGGAAGTTGGTTTTGGTTATCGATTTCACAGTGTTATGTAAGGCTGTAATTGTGTTTCATATTCCCCCAATTTCAGACAACTGCCATCTGGATACACATTACTGAGTGGTTGTGTAGCAATGAATACAGAAGCACTGAAGAATCGAAAATTCCGCTATAAATACTACATGTACAAGGGTGAAGAACCATTTCACTATGAGTATATTCACTTGAAAAAATTTAGCGCCTTGTGGGACAGGTGTCTGGAGGTACCATCTGAATTCTGCAAGAATAAAGGTAATTTATGGAGGGAATAGGAATCCTTTATAGTGTAAAATGTAATGAATAGGGAAATGTTGGCCTGTCAAATCCGTAGTGTAGCGTATGAATTTACCAGTGATTTACGACTGGACACTGATGAAAACATATTGTGTTGAATCTATATTTTTCATGGCAAATACGAATTAGTATGATTAAAATATTTGAGCTTCCTTTCCACCCTAGTACTCGTAAACAGGCATTGTTTTACTTGGCCTTTCTGCATTTTTCTCACATAAATGTGGCCCTTGCAAGAAATTATTTGAGAATCACATAATAAATCGTTTTCGACATATATTTGGTGAGATTTCACTTGTTCATATTGAAAGAAATTGCCCAAGCTTACTGTGTTTGAAGAAACCTTATTATTGACTGTTATGGATTTTAATAATTATTCTGGGACCAAGGAAGATTCAATGGAACTAGGGATTCGTTTTTTTCTTTTTTTTCCCATCCTTATAAATGATTGCATGTGCACCGCGTGTGCCTCGCCTAAGTCATTACTCTTGTACGCAGAACATTATGTGGTAAACTATCTCATGTCATCACGACTTATCAATGACTGATCAGTAAATATCCGTGAACAGAAAGTCAAAAAGTGATTTGAAAAATGAAAAGGATGTTTTTTAACGGGTTTTGCCAGAATTTTAACATTTAGTACACAAAAAGGGTATGTGTGAATGGGGTTCATATAGTTGTCTGTGTGTAATCACTTTATTTGACCCTCGAGCGGGTGGTGAGAATCACGAATGCCACACGCCCTTGGGCCAAATAAAGCAATTATACACAGACAACTATAAATGAACCCTAATTTCCAAATGTGTGAGTAACAGTGTTGAAGTCTAATACCCTTAGTATTTGCAACATGTGGTATACTGAGTTTTTAGATACATATCAGTATACATTATGATCTCCGCAAACTGTTGTGAATGAAGCTACCCACCAATCATCAGATCCAGCCACAATCTAGTCGCAATGCAATTACAGAGATGTGCATTGATTTGGATCTGCACTCCCATGTAGATGGTCCCAAATATGTTGTTGCAGGGCCTCTTTATCAGTGCTTGTTATTGATTAAAGAGACTATCCTTCTTTGAGATTTAAAACATAAAATCTCTAGAGGTGGACCTGGGAGTGAAGGAAGAGTATGAGGAGAAATGAGGGAAGGGAAGCAAGGGAGACGGATACAGGAGAGATAAATAAATAGGTATTCCATTACTATTTTGAGTTTTTAAAGATTGGATACCTTTTGGTGGATGAAGAATGTAACTGAGATAAAGTGCAAATGGTGATCATAATTTGTATGATTCTCCTTGTTAATCCATGGTTTTACACCTCAACAGGGGAATGGCATCAATATGATGATACTATGCAACTTGAAAAGAGTAAGGAAGGACTTATGCAGAAAGTAGTCAGCTCAGTGTCCTCTTTTATCTTTGGGTCCACCAGTGACAAAGATGAAGCGACAGTCCAATTGTCACAACTGGCCCATGATAGACAATTGGCTGTACTTACTCATCTGCCAAAGTGGGAAGGATTTGTAGTGGATGGAGCTGTTGAAAACATAGAACCAAGTGAAGCCTTATTAAGAATTAGACAAGTGAAAATTGGTTCTGGGATGCCTCGAGTTATGACTTCTTATAACCAGGAAATATGGGTGCCTGAAGGCTTTGACTGGAAGAAAGTGAGTATCAGAATTAACATATATCCAAAAGTAATTTACATTTTGCATGATAGAAAACTTTGATTGTGAGTCTTCCTTTTAATGTAGCAAAATAAATGATAAATTGTAATGAATATATTTGTACTTGGTGATGTGAATTTTTCAATTTTGTTGGTTTAGAACCGAGCCAATCAATATGTGATATGATTAGGGAAGTCCCTCTACATAACAGTACTTACATACTCTATAAACCTTAAAATATTAAGCAAGTAGCCGATTAACCCACAGAAACCAATATGACATACGCCGGATGATACGGGGAAGTAAATTTGTCTCTATTATTTTATTCACAACAATGTACCCAATTTTGCTGAATATTCAAACGAACTTATGTTCAAGGTTTGTCTATGTGGTAGTAACAAATTAGCCAAAAATAATATCAAAATCATGAGAGATTCATTAACATATTGATAGCTAGTGATTTGGTCTTAATCAACCCTAATCAATCATTGCTAGTCTCTTGTGCAACACAAAAACACCAGTTCACAATGTTGTAGAATGCATGAGATATGCTATGGATCTTGTAAGTAAGGCTGTCAATACTATCCATTTAAACTGACAATGAACGGTTAAACATTTAGAGATTTTGCTGAACGAAAAACTGTCTGTGTACTGTAAATCATTAAATCATCGAGAAATCGTAAACAAAGTTTAATAAATAGGATTCCTTTTTTACTGAATCCTTTAAATAAACCAAACCATGTTCATTTCGAGTTTTCCAGTTTATGATTAAACATTGCAAAACATGTTTTTTTAACAATAAAGACCACCTTCTTATGTTTTAATATGCACTTGCATTTAAATTCCGTGAGTTTGTTTACATAGATCAAGTCCCCAAAATATGGAAAATCTCCCTCTGCCTTGCACGTGTTATTGACATGACGTCATCAACTCATCTTGCTAAATTCACCGTGACGCGATGGTGGAATTTTTTTCGCCATTCAAATTGGACAAAAGATAAAACAAACAAACAAGCCAAAAACAAGTGGAATTATTTGATTTTTAAGCAGAAAAATACAAATAGTTTACATGAATTACTTTGGTTGATTCCGTAATGTGATGAAAAGTATTAATTTTTGAACGATCTAAGCAGGCTTGATTTTAAGCTTACTACTCCAGTGATATGCATTTTATTACGCTACAATCATGCTAAGTTTTAGTAGTTCGTTAAAGCTTCCGTTTAAAAATTTAACCAGTCCACGTGAAATCTGTTTAAATATTAAGCAAATTAAACAGTAATCGACAGCCCTACTTGTAACAGAGTCTGATTTCTTACTTTATACTTCCAATTAGGTTGACAGAGTATAGTAGCATGTAGGTTGCAACATGTTGCAGGTTTATCTGGGATAACATCACATACATGTAATGTGACAAGTGTATGTTAAAAGGACAATTACCTTGACTTTTTTACTTGTAATGTTTTGAGTTTGCATCACATTTGAAATGTTGGTTTACATTAGGCATTCATTTGAAACCATTATTGCATGAACAAACAGGAAATGACTATTACTATACCTCATAAATATTCATTAGGCGACCATGAAATATAATTGGACAGTTCAACCTGATGCGCTTGACAGCATTTTGCCTACTTCCTGATTGCGCGTAACGCCCATGCAGGGAAAAAATTGAAAAACTATCATACCCCTACTACCGCACCCCTCGGTTGGAAATTCATACGGTGACTTTAGGTGATTTTTGGTTTTGCTTATATTACATTCAGTGAAATATTTATGAGGTATAGTAAAACAAATACAACATGGTTTATTTTGAGAAGTATTCATACACTCCGCGTGTGCTCCGCATGTCACCTAGCCAATCAGAATGCAAGAATATAAAGTACGCGGAGTGCATTAGATCTTCACAATGCACTGCGCTTGTTGCATTCCTGTTTGCGTAGCGGGCGTTTAGTGCGTATGAATGTTTCGTCGGGGGTTATTATTTATTTAGTTTAGAGAAGGTTTGGGTTTTGATAGTCATATTAAAGGTCTTATTTAATTCTTTTCATAAAGATACAATATTATTTTTCAGTCGTGTATGAATTAGGTTAATAAATTTGCATTCCATTGTGCTCGTAAAATGAGACAAAATCAGTGCACTTGCGGTAAATTTTGATGCTGTCCAATGCACTCGGCTCCTACGGGCCTCGTGAATTGGACGCATCAAAATTGACCGCGCATGCATTGATTTTGTCTCATTTCACTTGCGTATGAAATGTGCATTTATTAACCTATAATCGTTGTTGGATGCATGGGACTACTTCCCTCCGCTTCGCGTCGGGAAGTAGTCACCCACATACTTCCCTCCGCTTCGCGTCGGGAAGTAGTCACCCACATCCAACACCTCGGGATCAGTCATTTTCACTACTTCCCTCAATACCATGTTGTATTTGTATAATATCCTCTCATTTTGTTGATGCAATAAATAACTTATTAGGTTATTTCAGATGCAGCAGGATGTGCATATGATCCTGAATTGGTTATACATGAGACCTTGGTCATTTACTAGATAATATTGTGTATATATTTTTCTACATACTATACACAGTCACAGGCAGTATTTCTCTACTTCAACAACCTGATAAATTGCATCTTGGAAAGAAAAAGCATATAATTATTTTAACATTGCATGAAATGCTTTATTCCTAAGATATTTTGGTGATAACTTACAAGTCACAAAATTATGTTATTTTAAGAATTGAATCTTATTACATATCAATTATCCTTGTAAAAAGATAAATCCAGTTTTTTCATCAAGTACTCAAAATGTAACTTTGTAATTAGTTCCTTTTATAGGGCCATAGGTGTGTACTATTGACAAAATCATACTTGGCAAGTGCAAGGGAGTGAAGTAAACTTGTTTACTTTTTAATGTTTTTGTTTGTTTGCTGAAATATGAGAAATCTTAAAATCACTGTAAAAAGTATAGATTAATTGATAGAAATCACACTAGCAAATAGCTTTGTATGGACTGAACAAGCAAAATGGCCATTCATCAAATGCCAAAGTAAACTGTGTGCACCTGACATGAGGCTCTGTACCCCCAAAACAGACTTGAAAATTCTGAAAAACAAGGCACAAACAAAAGCTTTTCATTGCCAGCAATTTTGAGCTAGACCAATTTATCAGGAATGGTTTGAATATTTTATGGACAATAATATCCATGTTGTTGCGTTTTTGCCATATTATATATCATAGGTAATGATCATTTTCTAGCCATCATCAGATATTATCTCCCAGAGTGGCCCAGACATCTTATGCTAAGCCAATTACTGTACAAATATGGGATCATTTAAAGATCATTTTTTGTTACATTTTGTCAATAGACTCTTGTGAGATTTTTCTCATCACGTCTAGCATCATTCTCCAATGATTCAGGCAAGGACAGTAGTGGGATACTCTCCGTTGAAAATCGCCTGGTATCAGCTCTGGCCATAACGTATCTTGTCAACAAATATGCCCTGCAATTGACAACTGAACAACTGGGACAACTACTTGATGGGTTGAGATTTCCCACAGATTTGAACAAGAATGAATGCAGCAAGCTGATCCACTCCATTGGAAAAATATACAACAATGAGCACAAGTAAGTTGGTTTGCAAAGTGGGTGCAATATTCATCTAGAGATGTCATTCTTTTGAGGAAAAGCCTATATCCATAAACCTTCAATATAATCATAGCAACGTCACTGCCATCACAAGCCTACACTCAAGCCACCAACCAATAAGTCAACTCATATCTTCACCTTAACAGAATCTCCAATTATGTTCCCATGTTTCCCATTGTGCACACAGGGCATATGTGATATATAGATATAATATAATTATATAGAACACATAAATATACATATCCTGATTTAACCAATTGTTGTCTACTTTTTGTACAAAAAAATGTCGTCAGGGGACAACAGTGTCCTGAAACAGGTTCTTAGACCCAGCACCTCTGTTGAAATATGGTTTCCCCTTTTTTATCCTGTAAGTGATAGTGATCTCTCGGCCAGGCATTTCTCGTTTCTTAATTTTTCATTGTGTTTGTCTTTGTTCATTGTTCCTGTTTTCACGCGCTTCGAGATCCTTCAGGATGATTTTTGCGCGTAAATAAGTACGCTTAATTATTATTATTATTATTATTATTATTATTATTATTATATTCTAGCATATGTACTCTATAATTCTTGAAGTACAAACATGGGTATGATTTGTCTAGTTTTTTTCTGCATTTCCAGATTTTTGAAATGTAAGTCACCCAGATAAATCGGAGGAAATCTGATGACACAAACTGGCAACAGCATAAATTTCAAAAACAAATATTAACCTAGGAGTTTTAATCTGAAAATGCCTCTGAAATGGTGTTTCCTGCAATGTTTAATGTGCAGAAACCCTCTGGCTTGGAGGGGCCACCAGGGTTATTGCCCTTCAGCGGATCCCTGGACCTCCGGCCATGAAGACACTCCGCCTTCGTTGCTCGCTTCGCTTTATTACATTCTTCCAAGTTTTTTAAAACACCTCAATCACAGCCCTGTACAAAGCATGCTCATAAACCAATATGACTATACAGGGAAATAAAATAATCTGTATTTTTCAAATCATAACAATGTTCCCAATCTTGCTGAATATTCAAATAAACCTATGTTTAAGGTTTGTCCATGTGGCATCAAAGAAATTAGCCAAAAACAATACCAAAATCATGAAAGATACAAAATATATGTGCAGTGATTTGGTCTTAATCAATCCTAATCAATCATTGCTAGTCTTTTGACAATACAAAAACACCAGTTCACAATGTTGTGGAATGCAAGACATATGCTGTGGATCTCGTAACATAGTCTGATTGCTTACTGTATATTTCAAGGTCCATAGAGTATAGAAGGAGCATCTGATTGCCATGACAACATGCTATAGAAACTCAATTTTTGTTGCATAAAACCTCATAATTCATTTCTTATTAAACCTAAAGTTTTGTTTTTCCACAGGGACATGATTCTTGCTTTGAAGCACCTGTGCAAGATTCCTGAACTTCAGAAAGTAGGAGAGGGGAACAAGTACAACTGGCTGCTGGTCCTTCCCATGCTGCATTTCTACAGGAAAGAGTGTCTTCCTCGCACTGATCTTGAGCTAACAATGGCTTACAATGATCCAAAGTGGTGGGGTGTTGAAGATCTTGGAGTTGATAAAATTGGAGACATCAGTGAT
Organism: Ophiothrix spiculata; assembly: GCA_000969725.1. Classification (NCBI taxonomy): domain Eukaryota; kingdom Metazoa; phylum Echinodermata; class Ophiuroidea; order Amphilepidida; family Ophiotrichidae; genus Ophiothrix; species Ophiothrix spiculata. The sequence goes on along the minus strand of JXSR01S027347.1, from coordinate 135,962 downwards.
GAGTAAGTACAGAATTTTTAAAATCTTTATGATATATTTTTGAGGTTTTGAAAACTTTACAAAGACACAGATTGAGGAAATTTGTTCATTAGGAAACTTATGAAGTTTTTTTTTTATGGATGAAATTATTTAACCTTTGTTAAACATGTTTTAAGATAGTCTTCTTGTCATTCAGTTATGTATAGCTATTTTTTGAGAAAGGCTTTTACGACGGGAATTCATAACAATTGGTAGATTTTAACGGGTTCACCGTCGGACGCGTCAGACAGTTCAAAACTTGTCCGACCGCGAACCCGTTAAAATCTACCAAATGTATAGCTATGTTGAACAAAACATCATCGAGCTCATTTGTGTGATTATTGTTTTGAGTAAACTATATTATATTTCCACTGTTTTCACCACATTACTGTCATCAAACTGTCATGGATGTTTGGCCTTTTGCTGAAGGTGATTTAACTATGTCTGTGAGGTCAAAATTGTACTGGACAAAATAGGTTATGTAACAGAAAAGACTTCATGGTCATCTTATGGTATCTTTCTTCTTACGTAGAGAGGCAAACATGCTACAGTCCATACTGGAGCAACTTGCACCACTCTTTGAGATAGATCGTCTTCTACCACGTAGTTTCCTGTGGCTCAAGATGACACCAACTGGTCTACAGCAAGTATTGGAGGCTCAGCAGTTCCCAGTAGACCTATTGTGTTGTGCCTTACATGCTGTCCTGTTAAAGACTTACTCAGTGGATTTGGACAAGGAACAGAAGGTATGTTGAGTCAGAAAAGATAAGAACTATATGTTTCTGATTTAATCTCTGAAGTTTGGATAATTCAGTTTTTGTCATATACTCGATCATGACTTTGTGATATAAGTGACATATATGCCAGCCTCTGGTAATACCAATGTAGTCAAGATTAATACAGGTAATAGTAATACTGTATCTCTAGTGTTAACCTAGTGTGCATAGATCAAACTTCCAAATTAATGTTCATCTACTGGATTTCTGGGTAGACCATGATAGCGTGCAAAACATCACATCAGGTGCAGGACAAACACAATCACTCCGGTCATCACCAACAAAACTTGTGACGACGGTGATAAACTGGAGGATCCAGTATCGATTTATAGTTATTTACTACCACTGGATGAATGAGAAAATACATCTTCAAACTAACAAACACAGTGAAATTTTTGAATTCTCCCACCTGCAATGAGAGCACATGTAACTGTTTGTGGGGAAGGGGACTGGTCTTATAACCTTGGAAAGAAAGGAAACAAGAAAAGCTTAATTTTTGCTTTTGATGATATGAATCTAATTCACAAAGTGTTACAAATGCACTTGAAATATGGGTACAATAACTCATCCAAAATCAGAAACTTATAAGATGGCAGTCACCCCTACAGAAATAGAGGATGTTTTAGGAAAGCTTACCATATGGTTAGCCAGGAAAAGAACAACCATAAAGTCATTTTATGAAATGATGGGCACTGTTCTGGATACTACAGTACACTATCCGCACCTTGGAGTGGAGCTGTCATCAGACCTTGAGTGGAAGCAGCATATCCATCATGTGACCGACAAGGCTCAAAGAACCCTCAGCTTCTTAAAAGAAATCTGTACAGATATCCACAGAGTGTGAAACAGCATGATCTCAGCATCTCATTATTGGGACCCACGTCACAAAAAAGAGATCGACAGTTTGGAAAGAAAAAAAAAGCTGTGAGATTCATCTCGGGGAACTACCGTAGAAGAGCAAGAACAGATGTCAGTCTACCCACTCTGGAGTAGAGGCGGAAAGTAGCTAAACTGAGTATGCTCCACAAAATCAACAATCAAGATATCGCCATTGATGTGCCAAAGCGCTACATACCATCAGTAGCACCAAATATGCAGATGATGAATAGGCATTCTGAGCACTCCTGTTATTTCAACCCAGAAAGACGTGTACAAGAACAGCTTTTTCCAAGCACCATATCCAACTGGAACGACATGCCATCATCAATAGTCAATCTACCATCTACTAAGACCTTCTCCAAGAAGGTCCAGGATAGCATCTACAGTGGCCAGCTACCTACCCCACCACCAAGTCTTCACTGTATGCACCCTCAGCTATCTTTGTATTCATCTCCGTCGTCTTCATGTAGTACAGAAATATGCAACATTGTGCCATTAACCTATGATATTCAACAGGTATCTGATTCTTGGGGACAGATGGCTACTGATGTCACATTTGTCATGTTTTGTATGAACAGATTGTACCTTAAAGTTAAACTCTGACATGTAAAGGAAACTAACACATATTCAGTTTGGTTCAAAACACACACTTATCAGCATATTCAATTTGTGGAACTGGACACTTCTTGATGTTTCTAACCATCTGTCATGTGGCAAGTCCTTAGGATCAGATATCTTTTGTTGTTGTCGTAAAGTAAGTGTTGCAAATGTAAATTTATGCATTTGATTGATTTCATTCAGATATATTCCATTTTTATTGCAATTTATTTACAGACAGTAGCAAGAGATCTAAAGTTACTTACTGACCAAGTGAAAAAGTTGCAACAGGAACAAAGGTAAAGAAAATATTTCATTTTCAAGAAGTTTGAGTTCAAACTTAAAGTTGCATTGGTGGTAAACATTATAGATGACCTTAAAGAGACTATTCTTTAGTCAATTTGACTTTTTTAATAGCTTTCTACATAAAAAAAACCACTAACCAAATTTCTATGCTGGATGCAAATACCTATACTGGGCATTGCATTTTAGCAAAAGTGTTGTTTATTACAGGTTGATTTTCAGCATCATAATTGCAAAAATTGTTGTAGCACTTCAAAACTCAAATATATATAAAATACAGCTGTGGTACTATAGAACCCAGTTTTATCTTAACGTTTTGGGAATATTTTGGTTGCCATTATGGGGTTGTTTAAAAAGGGACATTTATCACAGACAATACAGTACTTTGCTGCCAGTTATTTGAGAAAAAAAACTTGTGAATAATTCCAAAAATGTACTCAGAGTTGAGCAGAGAGTGTCACATAATTCTTTAAACAAATATAATGTTGCATACCACATGTATGTGGCGAGACTCATTATATAGAATTTGTAATTATAGAATGTTTGAAAATATTAGTTGCCACAAGGCTACACCTCGTGAGCACCGAGAACTCTGACTTCAATGTGGTACATTGTTTTGTACAATTTAATTAAAGTAAGAAAACAACTCTTACATTATTGATCTATTATATATGAAAACAATTTAACAACCTTATGGAGGAGTAGTTTTAAAGATCAACAAGGTTTTATCCAGACTACTCATGCAATCAGTATTTAAAAGTGAAACTAGAAGATATCTAAATACCTTTTGTCTTATTTTGAAAGAAAATTGATTTGATTTTGTTATGTATAAACATGTGGAATTTGTTAATAAAAATTTAACCTATGTTTTTCAATTCTAAACATAGTGACAAAGCTGTACCTATCAACAAGTTTGTAAAAATAGCTAACCTAGCCAGTCGTCTCGCAAAAACAGCAAAAGAAAAGATGTGGAAGCTGGAACACTACAGTATCATTTCATCAAGCTGTGAGCTCTTTGCTGCATGCTACGACCTATGCTTTGTGAACGCACCAAGACAGACAAGATCACAATCTCACTCATTGGTCACCAATGTGGAACACTCTGCCTATACCTTACTGTCAGATGTGCAAGACTGGCTGACCAAATGCCTTTCATTTTATTTTTCCCATGACACCAAGAAGGACACATACAAGGAGGAACTAGATGTGAGTATTTTTAACTATGTAAACTCTTTTTAACTTGCCGCAGCAAAAGGATGTAGTTGTCGTCTCCTACATGTAGCTCATTGTAGCATATCTGATGTATACTAGTTGTATACATCTGATATGCTACAATGAGCAACATGCAAATGTACGAGTTGATAAGTGCATCCTTTTGCTGCGATGGCCTGCATATGACAAAGAACAATTTGATTTTATTTTGCTGTATTTGGGCTTATTGTTTTTGTTATCTAGTACTATTTTTATTGTCTCATATTATGTTCTTTATTATGATATTTTTATTCCAGGTTTGGAGCAGTATATTGAGCATTTCCTTTGTAGATACAGCTGTAGCAAATGCTTGGAATAAAGCCTTCTATGAAATGCTGGAAAAAAGAGTGAATACTGTGAGTTGAAAAGAATTAGCCATAAACTAAAAACATATGTATAGACTTGGTAGACCCGGGGGGGGGGGGGGGGGAGACCACACATTTATCATGTTTCACTCATATAGGTTGTGCTAATAGAAGTGCAAAATTAGAAACAAACAAAACAACGGAGTAAGGAGCTGCATATCATTACACAATTTTCTTGTTTCTAAAACTGCATTTTCACCGTTCAGTTTGCTATTTCCCCATTTAGAAAATCCTATCTGCAGATAATACAAATAGTAAAAGGGTGAATTTCTCGTGGAATTTAGGAAACACTATATGTGATGGCTCACCCCGAAAGGGGGGACGTTGAAGATGATATAAATTTTGATTATTATCATTTCATCTATAACAGCATTTTCTAAGCTTTAAAATGACACCTTACTTATTGAAATTGATCAAGGCGATCAAATTGTACAACAGAAAATCTGCTGGAAATGCTTATTATTTTCTTTATTTTTTGCTGCCTATTTTCATCGGTTTCTTGAAAAGTGTTCTGTCGCAAAGTCCCCGGGAGTTACCCTTTTCAGGGTGATTCATCACATATTATCAGGGGTGTGAGAGTTCAGATTTTAATATGATATCAGTTTTTTACATGCCTTCAAGAGAGTCATAATTTTAGCATTTTTTGTTATTTTCAGCCTGTTTTTGGCATTTTGTCACTATTTTCAGATTATTTCAGTTTTATTTCCAAACATCCACTCGCAGCCCTGCATATTGTTGTACTGAAAATGTATACATTGAAGGTTGTAATTCTTTAACATATTAATAGCTGCGGGAAGTTGTCCTGCAAAAGGTGAACTTGCTTCAGCTGTTAGCCCCACCTGTTGACATAACTTGCTCGTTCGAATTCCGCACCCCAGCTCTTAATTTGGCTGTTAATTGTGTTCAGTCAATATTTTGATTTGAGTTATTTTCTTCTTTTACTGTTTCTAATAACCTCACAGCTAAAGGATGATCAGAAGCTAGTCTTGTTTGGAGCAATTGATGCCACTTTGTACCACGGAGATATCGGCAAGATGTTCACTGAAGCATCTTTCAATGCATTGGACAATTTACTTAAGGTAAGAGAGTGTTCAAGGTAGTTAAATAGACATATGAATAAATAGACAAAACTATGACATATTTAGAGATGATAGGATCATCAGTGTCTAGTACTCCTTACCAAGTCTCCTCTGTCAGATTCATTTACCAGATTTAGAAATAGGAAGAAAACTGATGTACTCAGAAAAAAACCCATGGGAAAGCAATAGTTGACTGGCAATTAATTGCAAATACTGCACTTGGACCTAATATTAAACTTGACATTTATTGGTGGGAATCAACAGTTGAACCTTGTGTGCCAAGTATTCAAGTAATGATGATAATAACCACAATCTAAGCATTATTCATTTATATCCTGTTTGAAAAGGAAGGGGGATTATGTCAGAGTAGTGGATGGTTGCATCCTGCTTTGCTTGTTGATGTTGTTGTAGTTAAAGGGTTAACATGTGCCTGTAATTTCAGCATACCTTGGTGTATTGTAACCAAACTTGGGTCAGAGGTGCAACATGGCAATCCTCATTTGTAGATGAGGTCTTAGGACACATACCAAGGTCATATAAAGTTCAAGTTATAAGATGGACTAAAATTAGTATCATAGCTCTTGACAAGTTGACATTATTACGTTGTTATCAGGAAATCGTCACAATCATTTCACCTAAACTAGATCCCAATCTTAAGATGCCAACCTAATGGAATTTAGATTGTAATATTCCCCTAACAGCTCCCCAATGCGCTTGGGTTGACGAAGCAATCAAGATCAAATGTCTTGCCCAATGACATAACCCGTTGGCCGTAGCGGGGCTCAACTCGCGACCTCACGATTCTGAGTCCTGCACTATTCCACTAGACCACACGAGGTCCCAATAACATTTCCATATAATATCCATAAATCATCATGCTCCCCTCAGAAAATCATCACAGCTTTACTTCTTTTAAGGGTTGCTACCTGCCAGTATCAACTCTAAATCACAACTGAACAAAAAGTCTTTTTAATCAAGAGTGAAAATGTAAAATAAGCATGCAATTAATAAAAATAGTTCTTCAGGTATTTACAAAATAATTGCAGATGTAGCATGCAGTGTGCTGATAAATAGACTTTGGTGATTTCAGGTAAAAGACCAAGGAAGGTTTAATCAACTCCGCCAATGGATGACTGGATCAGACTCCAAGAAATATGGTAATCTATTCTCAGAGGTATTGCTCAATGCATGGCCAAAGCCACAATCACGTGGACAACAAGTTGGAGAAAAGGAACTTCTTCAACATGTGCTCAGATGGACACCATTTGTAAGATACTTTACCATTGTTGGTAAGTGTTCAGAAATATATAAAGGTGCATGACATGACTGTTGTTTTTGCAACTCCCCACTTATTCCATTAAATTGGAAATTTTGATACCACAGGGATGCCCACAATGTTCTTATGATCAGATAAAATTGCATGTCCCAATTTATAATGTTTTAAATAAGAGATTTAGTTTAATAGTCATTACTGGAAAGTGTGTTAAACTAAATAAAGAAGGGTTAAGGGAGCACTTCAAAACTCAACTGGCGGTTGATCAGAGGGAACTGCCTCTGGCCAGTTGCTATTGTTTTGAAAAATGGCAACCACCTGGAACCTGTGCGGTCAACCGCTGGTTGAGTTTTGAAGTGGTCCTTAACCCTTTGAACCCTGGCCATTTCACATGTATCTGTACCCCTGACCTGTCAACTCGAAAGTACATGGGCTCATCAGGTATAAGGTACATGTACACAGGAGCCGTTGATTGGGCTCAAATGGTTAATGGAGATGACAGAGACCTAGATTGAACCCATATAGATTGTCCTCTGTTTACCATATCCACTCATCCAATTCAACTATTGATATCTGCTGAATGTACATTGCCTAATAACTGATTATTTCCTACTAGTGTGCCAGAAATGCTCACAGTACTTTAATAATATTTTTTTGGTTATGGAGTATAATGGTTTGTTAAACTTTAGGAGGTAATAGTGTTTATTAACTAAGAGGGCTTATCAGAATATAAATAGTTGAATTGAGGGGTTGGGTGTGTTATTGTCAAGCATATGCTTCGCTGTTAATCATTATTTTTGATTTTCTATACAGGTGCTGATGAAGTATTCTGGAACATACTGTCAGAAGAAGCTCAGTACCAGCTAAATGTAGCTAGAACATTGTTTGAATCCCTCAGTGTGTCGGTCCAAGATGGCACAGCAACAGTTGGCCAAGTAAAGCTAATAGCTGATAAAAGATGCACACAACAATTCATAGACTTGTACAAGATCATGGCAAGTGCTAAGAAGGATAGTAATGTGGATCAAAAGCCACTATCTGCTGCAGAGCAGAAGGCACAAACTCATAGGTATACCCAAAAGGTTATGAGGCTACTGAACATGAGAAAGAAAGAGATTGGAGCTGTGCAAAGCCAGGTTAATCTCAACAAAACTTTAATTAGTGTTTGCAATACTATTCCAGAAGGTGAGAGATTTTTAAGAAGTAAAACTTTTTAAAAACCAATTTTAAAAATGTAAAACGCAAGCATCAATATGATTTTAAACTACTGCCTATCCTTCACTCGTATCCAAGGACTTATATAGGGGAATCTGTACTTGCTGCCATCTTGTGCTCATGGAGCAGAGTTATTATACCTCCAGATATGATTGGCCCGATATTCAGGCAGATCGCGTAAGTCTTCACTTGCTCACAAATTGTGTCTGCGTTTTAACAGTGTCTTGAAATTTGCTCTGATCAAAGTACGCACATTTTCCCGCTGATTCGTTTCAAAGACTCCCAATGTGTGGCACGCATAGTTGTTAAATGCCAAAGGTACAATAACAATCCAAGATGGCTGCCATCCCATAGGATTTAGATGGTGATGAAATCATAATGGCTGTGAGTACAGATATTATTTCCTTGCTCGTATCACTTTTGGTCTTGAAAATTTGGCACAAAGATTTACTTCTCATTCACATTACTTCTATAAAAAATAGGTTGAAGATTCACTTTAAGCAAATGAAATACATCAAAGATTCATTGTGCCCTATTTTTGTGACCCAAAATGTCAATGTCAATGCCAGATTATCCTTGAGGATGGTACGTTCAAGGCTCATATTGAGGCTAACATCAATGTTTATGGATATGAGTGAACATACTGGATTAGGATATAGAACCTTTAATATATTATTAATATTGAAGTGGCTATAGACACGATTATCATCTCAATAGCCTGACCCAAAATGGCTATAGACACTATGATCGGATGTGAATTGCAATGGAGCCGATAGGCGAAAAGCGCGATCGACACCAGAGGCTGGTTACGTGGTGGGCACTTGCTGAAATCTCATTATTGCGTAGGGTTTTAAAGCTGTTTAAATAGGTTCATTGTTTTTGTTTGATCTTTTTTTTTTTTTTTTTTGCTTTGTTTCTTTTTTAATGGATGTGCACATTGAGGTGATGGTACAGAAAATCTTCAGGTGAACAAGTGAGAAAAGAGAAAAAGAAAAATGTGCTGAAAAGCCAATTTAAAAATAAATGCGCACAATTTTTTGAGACAAACTTTTCTTTTTATTTGGCCATAAAATGTCTTTAAAAGGCCTGTTTAGATTTCTTATAAAAACCGTATACATTGTGTCTATGACTGTGTCAATATCCTAGGCCTATTAATATACAAGTATGTTTACATAATCTTTATTTCTAAACCAAAAAGTATGTACAAAAAGATAACATATTCATATTGTTTGAATTGATTTGATTTGGTAAAAATGAAATGATGATCATTGTGTCTCAACATTTTATCCAATTATTTTGTAGAGAATTTAATTTTTAATGTTATCATCTGCTTCTCCCACTTGCATTTGTAAAGTTGACACCCAGTCAATTATCCAGAAATTGAGGATGGACATCAGTGAGCTTCAACATAACAAGGTCTGCCAGCCAATCACAATGCAGCAACTGGATCAAGGTCAAGAGGTCAAACCAACTGTCATATACTTTTCTCATCCGCTACCAGTCCAAGAGATGTTGCAGCCATTGCTTGACATCAAGGACTGCAGAGTTTTCCAGAAGTAAGATTTCAATTATTTTTCTCTCTTTCACTGATTATGCAGTTTATAGTAAAACAGAACAAAATCTATATTTTATGTCTGCTGAATTTTGATACGTCAAGTACACAAAAACCCATTGTTCAAATTAATTGGATAAAAATCAAATCTCAGTAATTTACCAAGGAAGTGATGTGTTACCCTTGAGTTATAGGTTTATGTTTATTCATTGAATAAACAGTGCTTGATATCATGTAAATTGATGAATTTGAATGATATTCAGTGCTCCCAAAAGTCAATCCAGCTGGTAATGAACTGAGATAATAAGGTGACATACCACTTATGTTGCCAAATATTAATACAGGGCTACAAAATCCCTTTCCACACAATCCTGCATCTCACAATTCACCATTACTAAGGGCTCTCCACTTGGTGTATCCCAAATTAGTGCACAATTAACAGAAATTTTAAATTACAATGCAGATCTATTTCGTATATGACAGAATGTGATTTGATATTTGTGTTAAGCGTCCACCAATTTGTGATGTATCAAGGGCAGTGGCGTAGCCAGAGGTTGGCAAGGTGGGCAATTTGCCCACCTCGAAAATTTTTTTGAGAAATTTTGAAGACCTGGGAGAAAAATAAAGGGAGCAGGAACTGCCTTTTCCCCATAATATTAAGACAATTAAAGCTGAAAATCGCTAAAAATTAGGTTGAAAACTTCATAAAGCACAATATTTGGCATTTTTTCTTGAAAAACTCAGCCGAGTCGGCTCCTTGGAACCCCTGTAGAGTCGCTCGAGAAAATCCATTGGCGAAATCTTGGGTGGTTTGCCCACCCTTGGAGAAAGGCCTGGCTACGCCACTGATCAAGGGTTATGGTCCACTGTAATGGCAGAACTTGAAATGTTGGAATGTATGAAAATAAATAAGTATGCAGCACAATGCATTGTACATTTTATCATCATTCGCTAACGTTATTCTTTCAGATTATTCAAAGCTCAGGCAGCAGAGGTCCGAGAAACCAAGGCAAATGCACTTCTATCCATATTAGAAGTTGCCACCCAAGTCTTTACTCCAGTCTACACTACCAAACTCATTGAGGTTCTCAGCAGGCTTCAGACAGAGGCTATTACTCTCCGAGAAGTAGACCAGCTGTATCAAGATACACGTGACAGACCAGATATCCTGATAGAAGAGCTTCAAATGCTTGCTAGACTGAGGGATAGTCAAGCGATGGGATGGGTGCCAATTAGACAGCAACAGATCCAGAATTACTACCGAGTGCAACATCAAGCTCAGGCCGCTGGAGAGTTGCTAAAAATCAGAACTGCTTTTGATTTGAAAGGGAATTTCAAACCTATGGAAGTCCTCAACCAAGTGGTATGAAAATAGTAAATTATTTTGAAATGTTTTTCTGTCTGATTTAGAGATATTGGTGGGTGCGTAATTTAACCAAAAACAGGTGCAGTGAAGCGTAAGTCTAAGTTTGACAAATATCTCCAAGTACAAAGGCTATCTACATGAGGATGATGGCTCTGGCTATTGCTGTGTGAAACTGAAGCCTTGTTTTCACATAAACATTTGATTATCTTGGAACTAATCAACACGGACCAGTCAATATTTCTGTCGCCAACTAACCGTTCTTTTTAGGAAACACATTGGAATTGATTTAAACAATTTAATGTAAGTATTTTGATGACGTGTTAATGAATTAAAAATACAAAAATCAATCAATTCATATATTTTCTTAGAAAGATTAAAACAGCAGATGTTTAGATCTCTGTCTTTCTTTTTAATGTGCTGCATAACATAATGTAAGAATGAGGACATTGGACTCTCTCGGCTTATCTTAAGCTTCATCTTTTTATTTTTATCTATTTTATTTCATCTTCTACTTTTGATCACCCATTTCCCAATATCACTTAACACATACTTTTCATTCAATATTTTAGAACTCCAAAGCTTTCAAAAACCAGCCACTCAGCGCAATCAACCAAGATGTAATCAATGCTGCTAAAGAGCTCACTAATGTAGGCAAGAAAGAAGTTGAATGCTTGAAGCAGCTTGCAGAGTGCAAAGGACTCATCAACTGGGTGCGGCAGGAAATTAAAGGTATGGTACATGAAGAGTCAAGGATTGTTTTAAAGACATTTTTCTATGAACTACATTCTTTCCACCAGAAATTTGACAAAATATAATTACATAACTAAAACTTGTTAAAATATTTTTATGATACTCATCGACTATGTATAATTAGACAATAATAACTGCGCACCATCTTTTTTGAGGTCATTGTTTAAAATCGGAGGTGTTTGTTTTGGGCCGAGGTACTTTTCTGAGGGAGCGTAGCTCCCGAAGAAAAGTACCGAGGCACAAAACAAACACCAACGATTTTAAACAATGACCGAATTAAAAGATGGTGCAAAGTTATTATTGTCATTAATAACCGTAATTTTATCTTTAAAATCCTTACTGATTTTGACCAAAAACAGGTGAAAATCATAATTTTATTTAGTTTGTTTCTTTGCCATCTGCTAAAATATCGATCGGTCTAGGCACTGCGTCCGCGTTGCGTTTAGTAAACGCGACCTCCGCGATATCATTGCGTGCGCGTAATGCTGCGTTTAAAGCATACGCGCTACGCGGGTCATTAACAGAAGTCATTGTTACCTGATAATGACCGCGCAGTAGTTTGCGTAAAAGTAGAAATAATCTTACTAGATTGGATCGCGCTATTACGCAGGTTATTTATCATAATTAAAACCATATTTTGAGAATTTAAACACATCTCTGCAGAAGTTTGAAACTTGTTCTTCTTAGTAAATATATATTTTTTTATTTTCATGAAACCTGAAATATAGAAAACTCACCAACAACCCTTAGAGGTTTCTTGCTTTTAATTTATCTACTTATTTTTCTTTGCAAGAGTTTCTTTACTTTAAGTTCTGTTTCAATTATATTACATCTGAGATGCTGAAAAAACATGGATTGCATATTATTTTAATTGCAGATGTACAAGAACTAAAAGTATTCGTTGATCTTGCCATGATATCAGCGGGTGAGACCGATATGGAAGTTGACCGAGTATCCTGCTTCCATAGAGCCGCAACAGGATATGCTCCTTTTATATTTGAGCTGAAGGATAGAGCTGGATACAAAGAACTGTTACAGATGACTCAAAAAGTTTGGAAAGCACTAGAGAGTGATCCAGATCTTCCCAAGAAACTGGTAGGTACAAGATTTTTCTTGTGGGATTCTTTTGTGATTTTCTCCCTTCATTCCTTACCCTTATTCAAAAAAGGGAGAGGAGAGGGTTTTTTATGATAAGAATTAGCTAACTTGGAAATCAAGCTTTGAAAGCTAAAATGTTGAAATTTGTAGTGTATTTTATAACTTTTGAGTCAGTTTGCTCAATCATTTTGCCAGAAATGTATTCATTAACACTTTGTTTCTGTTAACAGTTTTTTACACTATTTCAATTTATGCATGATACTTATAGTCACTCTGCATTTTTTTTTACAATTATTAATTCTACCAATCCTCACAAAGAACTAAAATAATTTCAATTGAATGGCAGCAAATATTGAGTAAATTTCAATAGAATGAAATTTGGGTACTGGCGCATGTGCAGTACTTTCAGAGTTTCTGCAATACCATGTATGTGACCCATCATATCTATTATAGGTACCTTAATGCCGGCAGTGTATATTACGATCTAGGGGACAATATTAGAAGGTTGACACAGGTGAAAATCATGTCAGAGGTTAAGTTTCTAATTTGATCAGAAACAATACATTTAATGTGTATAGAATAATGTTAATTAGGTTGTAACATCCAAAACATTACAAAAAAGTAATAAAATCCAAGATAAAAAGCCCCTTTCAATTCAAGTTTTACACAATAGTACACAAACTTTATACACAATTTTTTAACAACTATCTTTTTTGGAAATCACCTACTAGGCTGCAAACAGATTTGACTGTCATGCTGTAACTTTGCAACCAAACATCCAATAATCAAAAGTAAAATGTCATTTTAAAGCTTTAAGTTTCAGCTTTAGATATTAAAAAAATGATTTAAAGTACCTTTAGATATGACGGGTCACATATGTCAACATTTAAGACACAATATGGTTTCCAATCTATTATTTCTTTAATTGTGCAGAGAGATACTCACAGACATCTGTTTTGGCTCAAAGGAGTCAAAGATTCTCAAGGATCCGTAGAAACATCTTCTCTAAGCCAAGCGGAAGCCATCAATGAAGGCGGTGTTTACACAGTAGGTTATCTACACAATGATTCAACTACTCTGAGATTGAGAGTGCGTATGCGTGAGATGACGGTTGACGAAGAAGAAGAGGAAGCTGAACGTACATATACACTGGAAATGTTGCGAGATCTTCAAAGTAGGCTGACACTAGTTGCTGGGAAGACACAAGAAGATCGGCAAGGGCTGCAGACAAAGGTGGAGAACTTTGTTGAGGTAAGCAGGGCTAAAGTGAACTGCTAATGTCAAATTTGCAATGGAGTAGATGTAATGTAACTACTAACAGTCCAACAGAACTGAACCTTACCCAAGACTTTTCATATAACTTAGGAAGGTTGATATTGACATGATTAGCACAAACTTCTGTGATCTTGGAATAAGGGGTAAATATCCCATTTGACATAGTTGAATTACCTTTTTATTTTAATAAGCCATTCAGGAATTATCAAAGAAATATGTTTTGTTTTCTTGTGGCTTGCTTTTGTGATTAATACATTGCTTTTAACTGCATCATATATGTTGGCATTTCATTAAGAGCTCAAATTGTCTAAGTGTTTTTAATGCCACCTAGGATACAAAGTATACTTTAGGTCCCATCCGAAATTTAAGGGTTAGGGTTTAGGGTTAGAGTTAGGGTTAGGGGTAGGGATAAGGGTTAGGGTATGTTTAGGGTCAGGGTTAGGGTTGGGTCATGGTTAGTGAGTAAGGGTAGGGTTACGGTTAGGTCGGGTCATACTTTTTCCGCCACCAATATTCAGAAAATTTGTATCTTATGGAATTGATTATGATTTTAATATGTTATATATTCAAATGTCTGGTCTAGCTTAATAATAATCATACAATCATAACCATTGCTTAGTACCATGTTAATTTTATACATAATTTATAAGGAGGCATACTTCATCTTGAGGAAGACTTTACTATTAGGGATGTTATGCTCAATAATTTGGGAATGATATCCTGAAATTTTGCTTTCACTTGGTTTTATTATTGTATCTATCAGGTCTTTACTGCTGCTCAGCAGTTGGCATCCACATACACCAAGCTCAACTCAGCTGGCTGTATCTTATTCAAGGAATGGAAGGCCATCTTGTATTGTGGCAAGGAACCAGGCAAGGTCTCAGTTCACGTTGACTTCGGAACTGGGGATACGCAACTCCTAGCTGGCAGACATCTTTTGATGGTAGAATTAGGATATTTGAGATCATTTATGGATGAATGTTTGCAGCAGTGGCATCAGTATGTTGATGAGCAGAGATCTAGGTGCTATGAGTTGAATTACTTCACTACCGAGCAGCTCGTCATGTTGCGTCAACATTTGGCACAATACACCAACAGACGTGATTTACCTGGACAGGTAAACTTGATTTATACAGGTTTCAGATTCTGTTTCTCTTTTATTTTGTTCCACTATGCTGTCTTTTCATTGTCACTATACCTTGCCAAATGCATGACAAGCTTGCTATAAGAATGAGAGATTCTCAAAATGATTTATACTACAGTGCAACCTCTTTTATCCGGACATGATGGGACCAAACAATGACCGGATAAGTGAAAAATTCGGATAAGAGAATTGTGTGTAAATCTGCCTAATAACATATAAGTCTTAATTGTGTAACATAAAATAATTCAATAAGAAGTGGTATAATGTGTGAATATAACCTTTGTAAGCACTTTTTGATGGTAAAAATTACAAAAATGTCCTTCAAATGCATTAAATCATGATAATAGGCACTGACAAAACATGTTTTCCTTTGAAATTATTCAGCCGGATAACAGAGTAATCCGTATAAAGGAGGTTCGGATAAAAGAGGTTGCACTGTATTTGCAAAATAAATACTTCTTGGGCACATTCAGATCTTGTGCAATATAAGTGTGTGCTACTTGCACAGGTTGTTTGGCACGAAAAATTTGGCATGGTGTTTATTAAATACTACAGTATTGCATAGTTCCTGATGTCTTGTGCTTGTCACAACATGAGTGAATTCATGTCCCAAATATATTTGAAGCTATGATAGAAATAGTTTGTGTGTGACTCTTGATCGATGTGTGATAATAATTGGATCTATTTCATTAAGACAATATCTATAAATTAGCATTTTGGTGATGCTATTTGTTTTGTCTCAAATATCATACTAAATTATGTTTTCTAAATCTTGGTTTCCTGGTTTGACATCTGCAATACAATTTTGTCGGTCACATCACATACTGTTCTATATGATGAAAAACGCAATTAACGAAAATCGCATTTGAAGATTCTTACGTAGCCTTTGCACTTAAGTTTTCTTCTGATACTAATTTATTTTTAAAAGAAAAGACTTCAAACTTGTTATTATGTTTAATTCAACTAAAATTACTACTTTTAACCCTATTTAATATAGTTGTGAACTTAATTATAGATCTCTATGTTAAAATGCTTTTTTTACATTTAGCAATCTCTTGGTACAGTAATTGAATAGTCAAACTACTATTTCATGTAGATCTGTATGTCGAAATTTTTTTCATTGTGAAATTCGAATAGCCCACCATATAGATCTGTAGGTGATGTGTTGTTTACGCTATTATACTTAAGTACGTTATTTTTGCATATAGCGCAGTTTTTGAAACGCTAAATTTAAATAGAACGCATATAGACCAAAATTAATTCATTATTTCTTGTTAATTAGGCTAAATTAAGGCCTGTAACTTGGTAGATATGAAGAAATCATCAATATATCAATCCATACAAATTTTCTCAAAAAGTCATAAATGTCATATAGACCGATATGTGATGCAACCGACGTTTTTCTTTTATCATTTTCCAGATTTATGTATTGCTGTCTAGCATCAAACAAATGTGCATCCAAACAGACATTGATACTGCCAACAGAGCAGCCATGAGACAGCTAGCCCAAGAAACACCCTTACCAACCATGGAGGAGGAAACAATGGATGACAAGACACCAGAGCTCAGTGAGGCGGCCATCTTGAATGAAAAGAAGAGGATTGCCAAGCGATTGATGGAGGAATTCTTGTTTGATGAAGCAATGGCTCTGGCTTCTGTTGAGGTACGTAGGCAGTTCGGCCAAACAAAGTAAAAATGCATTATGTATATTGCAGCGATGCATTGCATGTCATTATATGGAAGTCTTGTGCATCTGCTCAACGTAAAGTTTACACGCCTCTTAAGTATGGCGAGACGGCTGTTAATTTGGCAGTCGCTGTTCTATCTTCTGTCACTATGAGTTTATTTTGATAAAAAGTTGATTGCTTCGCTCGGTATTGTCATCTTTAAAGTATACTTTATCATAAAAATCTTACTTTTAAATTTTTTGTTATCAAGAAGTACCCGCGTTTTTGACCTAAAATATCCTCAAAAATTTGTTTTTCAATGGCAAAATGGTCATTTTCAGCCATTTGGAAGGGACTTGTCACTATAAATGTAACCGCCAATTAGCCTCTCTGCCCTTTTTTGATTGCCTTCGGATGGATCATGAATATTCAGAAAACTAGCTTTCTAATGATATAAAATATGTCCTGATTGGTTATGAAGAACTGCCCGAATTTTTGCTGTCTTCTCGGACATCGAAGTAAGAAAACAATCAGGTGGAATGAAATTTAGTGTACAGATATATGCTGTGCTAATGCAAGCATGTCTGTGTAAACAAAACTTGTGCAGTGTATATGGAGCAGCGTTGAAATATTTATTGCTCATTTCAGGCTAGAAGTTTTTAATATGTCCTTGGAGAAATCCAGCACAAATGAGCACATGATCATTTCTCTTTCATAATGTTCAGTATATACAATATTAAACATGTGTTATTGCAACTTTTAGCTTGGGATTGGATTGAAATGAAATTACAAGTTTATAGGAAGTATCTGCTTTACTTTATAAATGCACATATTTTTACTTTGCGGGGTAGAGTTGGTGTACCGTGTCTCAGTATGTGAACTTCACATCTAGCTAGTGGTATTCTGGGTTGTGACATGAAGTGTCAAAACTTGAAAGGCATGTGTGCCAGTGTAAGTAAATCATATATATGGTACTTTTAACTGTAAGACTTTAAAATAATGTTGAACCCAACATTAGAAGGTTAATTTCTTTTTGGTACACACTAGTTCAAGTGATTCTGAAGCCAAGAAGAACATTGGGTCATGTACGACTCTGTATAGAGCTCTGTATTTTAAAGGATTTAATGGTCAAAGATTGTAAATATTCATCGCTTGACAAAAATACAACTTTTTCACTTTTGTACATTTGTTAAATTCTCACACGGGTACTTGTCACTTCTGATTGAACTGTTCTGTTGCTATTTGATGTGAGTGTCCATCTAATTGGGCTTGATTTTCAACATAACACAACCAGATAAGATGCTTTGCTCTTATGAAAAAGAAATAAAAGAAACAAATCAGAAGTTTGCAAATGACTTGTTTGATTAGGCTGAATCTAACAGCTTCTTCGATCAAAATTAATAAGCCATTGACACAGGACTTAAGCTATGATTTCAGTGGCATAGCACAGATTTGAATCTTCTATTCCATTCTCTTTCAGGCTGTTGGTTTGGAGCATGCTCAAGAAGACTGTGACGATTATGTAGAGTGGTGCATAGAACACGAAAACGACACTGATCTGATACAAGAGTTGATTCAAGGGCTCCAAGCCCAGGGTTTGAGTGATGCTGTGTCTGATAAGGCAGAGTCTGGGGATGAGATGGATGAGGACGATAGCAGCCATGTTGAGTCTGAGGAAGAGATGCTTGAATCATTCCCCAGCTTGGCTAAGACTATGAAAGAAATAACAAAAGGGTTGCTGCAAGATCTGAATAGAGGGTAGGTGTAAAGGCTTTGAATTTCAAAGTTATTTACAATAGGTATATATCATTATTCTTTCAGTTTGTTCAGTTTGTGTGTAAGAAGCTACCTGTTCTTTATTATTATTATTATTTGATATGATATTTCAGAAGCAGTATACTTCATGTACCATCAAAAACTTGATACTAAACCATGACCTGAACCTAACCCTAAACATAACTCCTACCCTAACCTTAAACCCTAACCCTAAAATTTTGGATGCTACCTACTTGGTCTGTTATTGCTGATGCACAATGTAAACAATTCTTTTTATCAGTGTATTTGTCACGTGCTTATCTAAATTGTATTTGATTTTGAATTTTTAGAGCCTTAAAGGACGAGTTGCAGCAGTTATGGGAGAACCATCTTCACTCAATGAAATCCATGGATGTGGAAGATTGCCTGAGTCTGGAACATTTAGGGATGATCCTGTACCATCTTGCGGAAGCTAGTATGTATCATTAATGGTATATCACAAGATTTATTGAGGGGTGCCAAGCAGTAGTTTGAGAGAGCCATGTACACTCTCTGCAATCCACAGATGCTTGGGAATGATTCCAAATTATCTGGCAAAAGCAAGCATGTAAAATATATTGTAAGACCACAATGAAAGAATGAGGGTCATGCAGCAAAGCAGTTTTTAGACATTTATTGTGTCACAAACATATTGAAAGATTTGAACACCCTGTACCTTGACTTTATCTAGTGTTTGGATTTATATTGACACTCTTGCTTAGAAAATCTGTTTTAAATGCTGCAACATTGTGATGACATCATTTTGTACAAATGTTCAGAATCAACTTTTTTGGTAAGAAGCTTGTGCCACAAGTAATTTATGTTTTGGGGTTTTCACTATATACTACTATGCTTTAAAATACTCACTTGCGACTTACCGTGTAACAGGTTTCTCCAGATGATGCATTAATTTTTTAAAATTTTATTTATTTATTTTTTATTTGCAACCCACAGATCCACGTCAGCCTGCTAGAAGCTTCCCACCATACCTGAAGAAAGGACAACCTAATCTTGTTGTGAGATCTGCAGGTACGATATGTTTACCATTTGCTATATATGTCCTTCTCAAGAGGGCTTGGTTTCTACACTATTTATCTGAATTGAAGGACTCAACAAGAGATTTTCAAGGTTTATAAACTGTTGTTTGGTTTGCCATAACCCTAACCCTAAATTAAACCTAACCCTAACCCTAAACCCTTACCATAATATTCTAGATAAAGTACACTTGGTCCTTATTTAGAATTAAAAGAATCCACCTATTACAACAGCATTTTAGAACCTTTGTGTTGTCTCTCTCTCTCGTAAAAACGTTATTTCCCTTTTCTCTGGCTAATTTGTTCAACCCTACACCAAAACTATTTTGTTGAAGCTGCAACAAGAAGTATGTTTGTGTGATGTATAAATCAAACAAAGTGAAATCCATCATTGTGAAATTGTGTTGCAGGTGATGTTTGGACCACCGTGTTATCATTCTACATGGATGGGAGACTACCAACACAAGAAGAGGTGCTGATATGCTCTGAAAATACAACACTGGAACAGGTATGTAGTGACCACTGTGTTATCATTCTACATGGGTGGGAGACTACCAACACAAGAAGAGGTGCTGATATGCTCTGAACAGGTATTTGGAGTTTTCTCCCATTTTCATTTTTAGGATCAACTATACCAGAACAGGTGACAGTTGAAAATGTTGATTTGTTTCATTTATAATATTTTTGCTTTCTTCAAAAAGCCTGCAAGTTTCATTTCAATTAAACAGGATTGGAAACATGAAAACAATCCCGAAAACAATCTTCATTTTCTGTTGACCGTCAACAGAAAAATATATGGCCTATTTATAGTTGAATGTACCTTTAACCTTCACTCAATGACAGTTTTGACAGGCCTTAACTTGTTGATGGTCAGTGAATTTCACCAAAATGTCATTTAAGTTTTATGACATGGTCTTTGCCAATATTTAAAAAGTGCAAAATGAACATACTAACTTTTGGCTCATTGTGATAGACAGGCATTGTCCTGGTGATATTTCAGTGTCAGTCATATTGTAATGTAAGACTTTTAAGGCATAAAAAGCATATGTGTTCTGTGCATGCAATGGATTTTTTAAAAACACTTGTTGTAATATGAAATATCAAATTGTGTTTATTGTGTTTGTATTCCTTCAAGGTGCTATTGCTTTGGAGACGTGCCTTAAGTGATGAGCTGAATCGTGTATTTTGTCTAGTGAGGGCAGATCTGTTAGACTATGATGTCAGCGTGAAAGCTGAGCAACAACTGCATAATTTTATGCAAGGCAAAACTGGTATGATATTTGCATTTGTTAACTTGGCCATGAAATAAGAAATATGGATGAGAGTAAAGTGTTTAAATGCCAAGAGTTAAGTGCTCCATCTCCCTTGAAGCAATTTGTCCAAAACCTTTATTTCAATATTACTTGAGATAATTACCACACCTTCATCTCAGTGAGTTTATAACATTCTTTGTATTGAACAATGTCAATATCTAAAAGATTATTAATCTTTTCAGTGGATTTTAACCTGCATGCCCAAACTGGTCTCTTACAATCATTTTGCCATATTGATATGGATAAAATGTATCTCGAGTCCTTTACCCTAAAGCACAGTGTAGGGTCCATAATGTGTAGTGTTTTAGAAATTATTAAAAAAGAAGACTCAGAATGTATTGATGAGATTCTATATGATATACGTTTGTTTAAAGAAAAGCTATTTGAAACTTGATTCTTCATTATATATTTTGCACAGGATACAACCTAGTGATCATAAGTAGCAGCGAGAGAGAGGACAGTTCTCATATGGTGACAGCCTTGGATCAATATCGTGTGGAAATCCCCGGTATCCCCTCTACTCCAGAGATCAGGGGATACTTACGAAAAGAACTACAAGAACAAGCTAGGGGTGCCACAGGGGTCTATCCTGGGGCCATGATTACACCTCACAAGTAAATATGCTTAAGATATAACCAATAGTGAATTGAAAAAAAAAATCAAGTAGAAACTAAAGTAAGAGTGTAAACTACAGTCTTGTTATTTTGGTTTATGTTTAATGACATATTACTTATTAAACTGTATTTTTGTTGATAAATGCCAGCTGTTTGAATAGAAGTATATTTTCATGAAAATCAGTGAGTTCAACAAATATCTTAAAGATGGCAAGATAAGATAAATGATCAGTTGAGAGATCATTGATATGAAGTTAAAAATATAAAATCTGAATGCATACTTAATAATTAAAACCATTTCTCTGAATGATAATATAACAGGGGTATCAACTTGGTTATAGAACAAGGTGTTTGTCATAAAGTAAAATATTTAAACTTTAGCACTGACACTTTTGTTGAATCATATTTCATATTTTTCCCACAGCTGTACTGTTGAGGTCATTGTATCAAGTCGGCCTGGCGTCGGCAAATCTCTAGCCATCAAGCGCTACCAACAGAAGTTGCGTGAACACTTAGGCCGTGCAGCTCCCAGGAACCAAGAGTTAGTGACGGTACCACTACAGACAGTCCATGTAGAGCAGGATGGAGTGATATCGTCCTTACTAAAGCACCAGAATGCTGCGTATGATACACCGCCACAGATATTTCATTTGGACGTAGCCCCCATGGTAATATTTCTCTGACAATTTCATATTTATCATTATATGCTGAATTTTTTATTTCATTCAAATCACTTGACTCTTTCATTAGCAAAAAGGCAAAATGCAGGACAAGTTTTCTTTGATGGGATTAAGCAACATTACTCTTAACATATTTTGGAAATATCATTTAAAAGTATGTTTCAGTAAGAGCATAATTTAATCTTGTGAAAGGTTTTGTAAGGTAAGGAAAAATGGTAACCAAGATATGGCAAGCAATTTTTAGTTAGGCCAAGAAAAAAAAATTGTTTGTTTGCCCTTTCATGAAAAATATCAGTAGGGTCGGTAGGCCGATTTTTTAATTAATGATTCTGGGCCGGTAGCCTCAACGGTGGCTTTCACCTTGGCGCAAATGCAAGACGTCAAGACTTTTGGTTTTGTTTACATCCTGCCACGGGCCGTTTGGTGCAACAGCTACATGCACCGATACACATTCTGATGCCTTGCTATTATGAATATCAAACAATGTCAAAAACGTGCCACTTAAATCAATGGATGCTACCAAACTCAACACAATTTTGCTGCCTTCGCAAAGATCGCTATCTTGGAACTCACTCAGTACCAGCTCAACGCCAATTAGCCAAGAGAGCACACCACTAAATAACTTCCCCGTTGTGCGGCCCCAACCCGGATCTTTTCCTGGTTTGTACGATCGATCCACGATATACAACGATTTTTAAAACATTTTTTGCAGGTAAAATTGATGCGTTTGGGTTTCAAAAAACTAAAAATTGTATTAGGCCAAAGAAAAAAAATAGTCTGTCTCAGCTTCCCACGCGCATAGCTTTTTAAAATCCAAATTCAGCGCATTTCTTTTTTTTTTAGGTTTTAAGAGATTTTCATGTTTTTTTTATCTTTTTTTCCTACTACTGGAAAAAAGTTAAATAAACGGCCGCGAAGCGGGCACGAAAAAAAAATAGTGGCCAAAAATGCATTAAAAAAAAATTAGGGGGTATTTCCGCATCCGCGTAGCCCTTTTTGACCTTAAGTAAGCCGAGACAGAGTTCTTTTTTTTTTGGCCTTAGATAAGTATAATTTCCTTGTAATATATTTTTTTCCACAAAAATACACAATTCTTTAATTTTTTGAATGAAAAAAAAAGCGACTCAAGATTTTCTTGATTTTTGGGCCGGCCGCGAAAGGGCAAACATACAATTTTTTTCTTGGCCTTATATCCCACAATCTTTGACTTATGGTAATTCAACATCAATATGCTTGATAATAAAAATCTATGTAGTCATTTTATCTTTCTGAGGATTTGAATTTCATATTAAATAATGTTAAAAAACAATGGCAGGTCTGTAGGAATCAACCAAGTTTTATGTTTTTTCTGTTGTTATTGAATTCAATGTTAAGGTGAGGGAAGGTTTGGACCATCTTCTGTTCAATCTTCTGATCCTTGGAGGTTTATGTAACAGTCATGGCAAAGCATGGAAGCGGAAACCACAGGACTTGTATGTTGTGGAGATCACAGACTTCGCATTGCAACATCAAAACAGAGGGGTAAGTAATTCTTGAATTTTAGAGCATGTATGGTCTGGTTGTACAGTGCATAAGTAGCTTAGAAATATTGCAGTAATGCTGCTTTCATAGTTATGTCGCTTTGCAGCTTTTTTGCTTTGTAGCTTCGGTCGTCTACTTCGTTTCACACTTTTGTAGCTTTGCAGCTTCGTCGCTTTGCTGCTTTGTCGCTTTGAAAAGTTGAATTGAATTCAACTTGCAAAGCGATGTCGTGCGGCAAAATTTTGCCGATATCGATTACATCAGCGACATTGTAGTTTTGCCGCTGCGACAACCGGAAGCGACAAATTTATGCCCATGTTTGGCGTAGTGCAGCGACAAAGCTGCAAAGCGACATAAGTATGAAAGCAGCATAAAGGTGAAAATTTCCTAATAAATGTAAATTGTAATAAGTTGGTTAAGTATATGAACGTAAGTTAACCCTATAACACCACTGAACCTCACAAAATATTCCATTCCACAAAATCAAGAAAATCGCTTAAGTCCAAATACGTCACAGACCGGAGTTAGCTATAAGAGGTGCTTAAAAGTGTTAGGGTTAATAAGGCCTATATATGTGTACAAGCTAACCCTAACACCACCGAACCTCACAAAATCCCATTCCACAAATTCAAGAAAATCGCCTAAGTCCAAATACGTCACAGACTGGAGTTAGCTATAATCACGAAAACGCTGCCAGGGCAGCGTATACCCGTTGGAAACCACCCATTTTTATCATGTAAATTTCTGATGAGATAGTTTTTAAACGAAGAAGTGCTTAAAATTGTAAAGGTTAATGCTTTAGTTGATTATAACTTGACTTTTGACTTTCTCTTGTTTTATCTTTCAGCGCACAGGAAAGAGCGGCACTCAACCTTTCTATTCACTGTTACCATGTGTGACCTGTAGGGCTCCTCAAGAGGTGCTCGTTGCTTTGAGGGCAGGTGGTGAGTATGTTTATTATAATATAGTCAATCTTTATTAAAATAGATGCCAAGAAGGTATACACAATCAATTTTACAGTCTATAAGAACTCCTTGATACATGTAGGGTAAATCATTTTCCTCTTGTTTTAAACAGAGCAGATATGAAAAAACCTTGATCATCAAACATACAAATGAAACAACAAGTAATTCATTTATTAAGGCACATAAAGCAATAATCAACATAATTATCAGAGATGGAAGAAAAGCTTCTATTATATGGATCAACAAAATAGCTAGGTAAGACTATAGTTTCTGGCAATATTACGTGAACGCATACTCAAAGTCCATCAGTCATTGAGAATGCACATTTGTTTGGGAGACTATTGCGTGAATGCTTCTATCAACATGTTCATGAATTAAATAAACAATCAACAGATGAATTAGAGCTCAGCTCTTGGTGCTTTGGCAAGTTGCCATACAATATAGAGGCGGTCAATATATTCCCACACTACAGTTGAGCGAAACACCTTTTTCAGTCCAGTGTATTTTTGGCCAGAGTCCAAAAAATGTATGTATGTTTTAATATTTTCAAACTACCTAGTAAAAATATGAAATCCTGCAAATTTCACGATTATTGGAAAATCAGAAGTAATTAAAAATAATAATTGAAAATCGCATATCGTCATGTTTTACTTAACATGAAATCAGTGGCGACACTTGGTCAACCAGACTTACGCCCGATGACGGATATAATACATTTTGGGAATTGTCACTCTGTCATTAAAAGTGAATGCCACTCATTTGCATTGACACAACATGACACACCTGCTGTTAGTGATTAGGGCAATTCTATTATCGAGCCTCATTTTTTACGCTGCCATGGTTTTTGCAGTGACACGATACCGTTGCCTGCTAGGCAAAAATCTTCCCCTATTTAAAAGCGTTGAGATTTCATTTCGGTCAGATCTCGGGTTTATTTCTAAGTTTATTAGAGTGTAACATATTCAATGTTGTTAAATCGGATGTTATTTTAAAGAAGACTTACTAGAGATTATAAATGTTAAAGAATAATTATTCAAATACCTTTAAATAATTGGAAAATAAATTTTTTCTGTCTAAAAAAAGGAAATAATATCAAACGTAGAAGGTTCTACCGCGCATCAAAATGACCGTATTTTGAAGAGGAATCTTAAAATGTCAACTTCAAATCATATAGATTAAGTCACGCCCTATAAATCCCAACGTTTTGTACCTTTCCGCAAGACGCAAGAGTCATGATCGGCTAGATAGCAGTTATACCACGGGAAGATTATACGGCAATCGAACAACAGCGATACGCTCAGACCATGATGACTTGCAAAGACCCGGTATACAAGTTAGGAAGATACTAAACATTTTCGTACACATGGTAGAGTCTGATGGGGGTAATCGAACTGAATGGTGGGTTTTGATTTGTGTTGTATCATAAAAAGGATTACCTTCAGGCTCAGACGATAATTGAATTGATGTATTAATAAAGTGTGAACTATAAACAAAGTAATATACGTAGTATTTATTATATGCATTTACTTTGAGTTTACCATGATGAACATGGGTATATTTTTAATCCCTATTGCACAAATGGAACGGTCCCTGCGCATGCGCATATGACATTTTTATGGACTTAGTTTTTTTCATGAAAAAAATGAAAAATGGCCCTATTTCAAAACCTATTTGCTTTTTTTCAATTTTTCTTTCAGAACCGTGTTCAGAGTGTAATTATCTTTATTTTAATGTATTATTTGTCACAAGGGGTTGTATATTTCTATTTAGCCGTGTGTCGCCATCAATCACCAATAAGTGTCAAATGTGACTTTTGCTGTTTTTGACCCCAAATTATCAAAATATCCTGAATAATTGATTTTTTGTTTTTTATTGTTGAGGTAGAACACCGGCTCTACTAAATATATCTAGGAAAATAAAGGTGTTTCACATTTGTTTTGCCACTTAAAATTACCCTCGGAAATTCGATTTTTACCGTTGGCATGTTGACCATCTCTATACAATATCATGTCGCACATTAAAAATGATGTTACTGGAATAGGACACAAGCTGGCTAAGTATCTTTGTTGAGGGCTTTGCCTGCCTCGTAGTTGTTATGAAAAATTGGTTTTGTTGGCTGGTAATTTGTTTAATTTTGACTTCTGCTTGTCTGACAAAGGGTTGGTGTTCTTTTACAAGTACGCAGTATTGTTATTTTTCCTATCATTAAATTTGCATTCCATTTTGCTTAGGAAATGCAACAACATCACCTGCTATGAATTTTTATATAAATCCTATATTCAATTAGCCTCTCTTGGATCTATCAAATTCAATGTGTGTACATTGATTCTGTCCCATTTCATGTGCCACTGAAATGCTCATTTATTAACTCAGGGGTGTGAGTGCCAGGTGATTAAAAGAGCTGAAAAAAGGCTGAAAATAGTGACAAAATGCCAAAAACTGGCTGAAAATGAAAGAAAAGCTGAAATTATGACTCTTTTGAAGCCATTAAATAAGTTGAAATCAGCTAAAAAGCTGAACTCTCACACCCCTGTTAATAATAACTGCTAAGCCATTCTCATCTACTCCTCACATTGCAGCTGACTGGCCCCGCAGTGATCCAAGAGTTGACAGAGAAGAATTGAGAAGCCAAGCTTATCAATGCACATTCCAATATCTGTCTAGAAGAGAACAAAATGCCAACTTGGATAACTTTATCTTTGAACGCACAAATGTTGAAGGCACAGATCAACAGTTTTTAGAAACACTCCTAAGGTATGTTACTCTTACCAAAAATTCTCAAAAGAATGATTACTGTATTTGTTATAAACAATCTTATTGTGGAAAATAATATGTATGGCATATTTCTTCTATTAAACACAAACCTTTTGAGTTTCTATACTCAGAATAAAAATGGTCTTATTCTCCACATTTGAGAATTAAAGTTTTCAAAAGTTGTCAAGAATATCTCCAAACGGGAATTTTTTTCAGTTTGGTTCCTTTAAGAGTTAGAGATATATATATACCACTTGGCCACACATATTTCTCAAATATTTCTACATTCTTCCATAAAATCTAGGAACTGTGGAGTCCAAGACCCATCCTGGGCAGAGCTTCGTCATTTTGCACATTTCCTGAGCATCCAGCTAACCGATTGCCAGCAGAGTACCTTTTGTATCCCAGAGCTGCTAGCTGACACTGGGCTGCAGGGATTCAAGTCATTTGTGGTCAAGTTCATGGTTCAGATGGCCAAGGTAGGTTGAGTATTCAAATCATTTGGGGTCAAATTTGTGGTTCAGATGGCTAAGGAAAGGCAAACCACTTTTCCTCATTACTGTTCTTGGATGTATCAGAAGGAACACTTAAATTCAACAGTTCTGGACGGTTGTTATTGTTCTGTACAATGGCAACCACCCAGACGTGCTGCTTGGGTTTTAAGTGGCTCCTTAAGAAAAATAGACCTAACATCAAGGTGTCTTATGTTTAGGTAATGTTTATATAACAGCTAAATAAGGCCAGGGTCAGACGAACGACAAGATTTATTTATTACAATAAATTTAATGTCATAATTAATTACGACATGCGGTCATACGTACTACGACCTCGCATTTACTACAATAATTACAATGTCGTAATTAATTACAAAATAGGATTAGCACATTATTTTCAGCATGCAGACTATAGTAATGCAATGTCGTAATTAATTTCGAGGTGGGGTCACACAGGGTTTTTACCGCATTACTTTAAACTTTATTACAATAAATCCATCTCAACGTCGGAAATTGTCGTCGTTCATTTTTTTTAATGCGACGACGACCCTATTGTAATAAATAAGAGTCAGACGTATTACGAAAATAGATTTTATTGTAGTTAATGCGACCTCGTCGTTCGTCTGACCCCGGCCTAAATCTGTGTCACTTGATTGGCACATCTTGGGTCACGTGCCATTGGTTATTTGGTTCATTTGATAGTTAAAGTCACCAACTGTGCAATATTTAGTGCTGTGCACAAAATTTGATACATTGCACGGTTACCTTTTTTGGTAAGACACAACATCAGTCGCGGCCATAATTTTAAATTGAGTATGCTTGCACAGTCCGCGAGCGCAGCATATATAAGTTGCATCGTTGCATTAAAGCCGGCATGTACAGTACCGTAGATGTTGTCTGAATTTGTTTTGTTTACAAAGATTTATTTAGCTGTCATATAAAACAAATAATGAATGTTTCTTATTCGTGTCAATGGAACAAATATTTCATTTGGTGAAAGATCAAATGCCCCATTCTTCACCTCGTTTGAATGGAGCATTTGATCTTTCACCTCATGAAATATTTGTACCATTGTACTCATAAAAATTCATTATTTGTTTATTATTCTGATCACACTCTGTGAATTGTACTGTTTGGTTATCACTTCTATATTCAATTTGTTTAAATTGTTCACTACCCTGTGCAGATTTGCTCATCACTAAAGTGTGGCAATTAACTACTTGAACATACCAAATACTCAGATTCAAAATTGACATTCCGAAATTGTGTTTTATCCGTAGGATTTTGCCACACCATCTCTTGAAATGAGTGAAGAGAACCCATCGCAAGCCAAACTGATTGGTGAGACAGCAGCAGCTCCTGGCAATGGACAACATCAAGATATCCCTGAGCTAGCTGCCTTCCAGCTGAGACGAAGATGGGAATCAAGGTTGGTAGGAAGTCTAAGGATTTGTTCACATCATTTGATTTAGATTTGACAAAGGTTAAACATCAATCTTTCCAATACATCGAAATCACATTTTAATTGCAACTGTTATGTATGTATTTTTTTCTTTACAGTTTCCATCCTTACATTTTCTTCAACCATGACCGCCAGTCAATGACATTTATGGGGTTCATTATCAACAACCAGGGTGCTCTTTTAGACCCAATCAGAAGACAGGTTATTGAGCCCAATTTGATGACGCCACAATTGAGAGGAGGGTTACATCTTCAGCGAGTGGATCTGAACAATGATTTTGACCAACTTAGCAGGTAACTATAGAATTATTGATAAGTATGTCACTGATTTTTTAGTCATGACCATGGTTGTTCCAGCACTATAATGACTTGAAATATTTAAAGTGTAAATATTTTAAAAGGAATTTGTTTTAGCAACATGAAGAGTATGAAATAAAAGTTCAATGTTTATGCTATCATTGCTATGTCTTTCTCCTTTACCGCCAGACTTCAGAAGCTGATGAAACTGTGTATGGTACTTGGAGTAGAAGATGTCATTGACCCAGATGATACATATGAGTTGACAACTGACAATGTCAAGAAAATGCTGGCTATCCATATGAGATTCAGGTGAGTAAATGTCATTGACCCCGATGATAAATATGAGTTGCCAACTGACAATGTCAAGAAAATGTTAGCTATTCATATGAGATTCAGGTATGATAGCAGTTGGACATATGCACTGACTTCATTGTTTTGTAATTTATGCAAGAAAATGCTTCTTCCCACCATGTTCTTCCTCTCCTATTCCCCCTTCATTTCTTCATTTCATAAACATTGACACAACTTGCAGCTTGGTTTTGAAGGACATGCTGATCATGAACTCATCTGGCATTGAGATTTGGGGAGTTTTAATATAATGGGCAGTAACTGATTGTTCTTGAGCATGACATTGCAGTAGCCAGATGGAACAGCAGTATTTCCCTTGTGTGTTGATTCAATGAGTCCTAGGTTTTATTCCAGTGCTGTATAAAATTATTTGCCAACCAAAACTTGTTTTTGCAAGTTTTACTGCATTTGATCGATCCTCAGTCCAAGTTTGTTTCAAGTGTTCTTCCTGTATCTAAAACTGCTAAATAAATCTTACAAACAACCTTATTGGAAGGCAATAATGAACTTTTCTCCAAAAATATTGCAATAAAGTTTGTTGTAACTGGTAAAAAGGAGAGATGGGCACTCTGACCTGAACATATTCAGGCTATTAATTCCCTTAAAACACTCCATATTGTAATTAGTAACAATGTTTTGTTCCCTTGAAATAATGAAATGGATAACTGTGATACGGGAATATAATGTGTAAAGGCCAAAAGGACACATGCAATCACCTTGTTTAGGCTTTCGCCAAGGAAACCCAACTTTGTACTTGGTACCAAGTAAACTAAAGGAAACTTATCTTCAACAGGGCTAGAAGATGTTTTTTTAAAATTCAGTTTTAAATGCAGGAGGAAGACTTTGAGTACCCAGAGAAAAACCTGTGGAAGCGAGCATGGATTGAAAACCAAATGCACATAAGGCGCTGGGCACCGGAATTGAACCAGGGACTCATTGGTGCAATGCTACACCAACCCGCTCCCCCATTCTCCTGCTCTTCAGCTCTGTGATTTAGCAGCATGATGATTCCTTTGATGGCAGCATGGCCATTTTTGGCAGTTGCAATTTTATCAATCAGTGAAATATCATATATTTATCATTTCATTGTTATTCATTATTATCAAATTCAATGATAGTGGTGATATGTTGTTGATCTTGTAGATGTGGCATTCCTGTGGTGATAATGGGAGAAACAGGATGTGGCAAAACCCGTCTGATCAGGTTTCTGTGTCGTCTGCAAGCGGGTTTGAAAGGAAGAGATGGACTCAATAACATGATACTCATGAAGGTATTTATAATTTAAACTGTCTTTTAAATGGACGTGTGTGGTCTAGTGGAACAGAGCAGGACTCATGATCTTGTGGACGTGTGTGGTCTAGCGAAACAGAGCAGGACTCATGATCAGAAGGTTGTGAGTTCGAGCCCCGCTAGTTCCAACGTGTTGTGAACCTGGGCAAATCACTTTATCACACTTGTCTCGTCGACCCGAGCGT
>JXSR01S027347.1:77933-98441 GCA_000969725.1 Ophiothrix spiculata | reverse complement strand
ATGAGTTTTAAAATATTAGGCTCGACTGCGTCTCGCCCAATATTTTTGCAACTCATAGCTCGACCAATAAATATGGGCTCAATCTATCCAATTTTTACCAGATTTAGGGTTGGTCGAAAAAGGGCAACACAACAATATTTTTTGCCTTATACTAATCAAATTGGATGCATTTTGATACCAATTAGGTGAGACCAGGACGGATAGCAGATGATCAGCAAGCCACCATCATCACCAGAGTGCTGGCAGCATCCCATGATTTTATGAGGAGTCAGAAGGTACGAATGTGTTGTGAGGACTCAGTGGGTGGGATGCTCAAAAACAGTAATAGGCTTGTTTATTTTTCTGAATTAAGATAATCTGATGTGTAATATGTTTTGAAGAAACCTTGAGTTAAAGTACATTACATATTCCATGAAAACAATTTTTTGCAAATGTTTTATTTAGGAAAACAATTATTTTAATACCCTCATGTTCTTTTATAGTTGTGATAACAACTGATTTTGATATGTTATTAGGTCAGGTTATTCTGATGAAAAGAAAAAAAAATTAAACATACTCTGCTGGTAATTTGATTTATCAAGTCTGTCAGGCCCTATTGCTTGCGTACATACAATTAAACAGAAAAATGTAATATGCATATTGGGTTGTAGTCAAGTAATTGTAGAGCAGGACCGAAACACAGAGTTGGTCACTATGCAATCGTGCTGCATCGATCCATGCATGGCGCCAGCATGGCCCAATCCCCTAACTTAGCCGAATTTTTAGAGTGCAAATAGTCCTGTTTCCTTGTTGTACTTTCTTTAATCTATACTTTTAAGTGACTCAGGATGAGGTAAAATGTCATGAATTATATAAACACATATGTGCTTACATATTTGAGAGTTTAGTGCCTATTACACAAAATGATTTCAATCCTTCTTGCCCAAACTATTGTTAATTTTTAGAATGAATGCAGCTTTGTAAGCCTTCGTGACGTGGAGCGTTGTTTGGAAGTGATGGTGTGGTTCTACCATCAGATGGAAATGCTGGAGCCACTATTGGAAAGACAAAGACGGGAAGATAGAGAGCGACAGAATGCAGCAGCTATGAGAGGAACAGACCCAGATGAGGAGGATGAGGATGAAGAGGAGGAGGAGGAGGAGGAGGTACATACTAGCAATAAGCTTTTGAAGAGTCAAAAGCCAAGATTCTTTTTGTCTGATACTTTTACTTTGTGTTTTGAGTAATAATAAGTGCGTCATGGCACAGTATAGGTCTACACAGTCAGCGTTCTATTCATCGCATGTGGAGAACTTGAGTATGTACAAGGCCTGGCGCTTGGGAACAGTTGAAAACAGCAAAGCAACTAGTATTCCAAACTAGTATTTTACTTCTCATTCTGCTAAATATTTTACAAATAAAGATATCTGTTGAATTGAAAACATTTAATGCACAGAAACTTTTTTGTTGTTGAAAGGTATTCAAAGCCACCCTCGTGTGATAAAATGTATTGTTGTTGATTTGTGATTAACAACTCTGTAGCGTGCTTAAATACCTAAATTATCAATAGATTTGAAACTTATTTCTTTGGTACCAATTTTAATTTGTAACATCAATTGCAATCACTGAATGGAGCCTTCATGATTGTAACAGTGCCAGTATTTGATATTTAAAGGTGTAAGATCCAATTACATACTCATCCCCCAAGGCTCAACCCGAAGTAGTACATTTTTTGATATCAAATAAAGCCCATATTTTTTTATTATAAATCTAAAATTTCAGCTCCAGATTATAGTTTGGAGATAAGGCATAAAACATAAAATTATATTGGTATACCTATTTTCTATTTCTTATGTATTTACATAACATCTTCCCCATAGTTGTATACTTTTGCCTCTGAACAGCAAACTAGAAACAATGTGGGGGTTAAACCTCACAAAATGCATTTCAGAGATCATACTGTTTCATTTTATTCTTGTAAAGGGCTGTGATACCTGTCATTTCATGTAAGAGCACTATATAAATGCCTGCATTGTATTTTATTGTACTGCAAGGTCAACAGGTTAAAAGTAAATGTACACATTTCAGAATAGGAGCCTACACCTTTAATTGCAGTTATTTCATGGACCCAAACATTGTATGGGTAGTTACTAGGAATAATAGTTCCTTGAACAAAGTTGTAACAATATGTCCCAGGTATTAAAGGCAGCTTACCTTATAACTGCTTTAATCTTTTGAAAAAGGTCTATAAAAGAATTTTTTTTTCATCAATGAATTGATTTTCACTCTTTCACTACTAGTTATGAATCTTTTTCTGAAAGTACCCATAAAGTTTAATGATTAAACAAACATTCAATAAAAGCATTTTCTTTGATCATGGTATAGATTATTTAAAAAAATGGTTAAAAATATTTTTTTTAGCTTTTAGATGAACTGACCATGTCACTGGTGCTAGCCTTGGGTGTATGTTACCATGCATGTCTACAGAAGGGTAGAGCTGGCTACAGACAAGCCATAGCAGAAGTGTTCGATGATCCCTGCAGTTTACCAGGAGGGGCCAATCAGATGCAATATGAGATATCAAGGTTTGTGTCTAGGTATTTGGTATCCTCACTTGCTGGCATCACCAATGCAAATATTAACAAGCTGCAGCCAATACTGAACAAAGCTGCGTGCAAAATATGTGGTGCCAAGCGACGTGAACATATTTTCCCCTATTTAGCAAGACCTCACTGGTTACCAGTCAATCAACATACCAATTTCAAATTACTTGTCTATACTTATCAATGTGTAAGCGGATCCATGCCTGAATATTTTACATCAAAAATTTCTCTTTATAGTTCGCAATGTAGTTCTGGCCACTACCTCTGTTCATCTAAAGATGCTACTAAGTTACACACTTCAAAAAGTTATCGTTCCATAGGTGATGGGGCATTTTCTATAATTGGTCCAAGATTATGGAATGTGCTCCCAGGCTCTATAAGAAAAGAAACTTTCCTTTCTTTGTTTAAAAAGAAATTGGAAACCTATATATTCTCCAATCACTTGTAATTTCTCCTGAAAGTGAACTACGGTGTACAATAGACCAGTGATCATAATACATTCTGTAATTTGTAGTGCATATTGTCATTTCACCTCACCTTTGTTAGCTCTCATGGTAATTGGTATCCTTCACCCTGAGGGTAGACTGCCGGTATTTTGCCTGCAGTCAATCTTAGTCTTGTATAATTTTCTTAACATCACCTATCATATTGTTAACTCTTAGGGTTCCACCCTTAGGGTTGACTACCGGTTCTCCACCGCTGGTCATATATTTTTGTGTATTGTATTTATTATTGTAATTTTAAGAATGTAATGTAATGTTAATGCGCTTAGACCTTGTTTAAGAATAAGCGTACTATAAAAATAATATGTATGTATGAATGTATAAGAATCTGTGCTTTGTTTTTATCAAGTTCTTCATCTATTATCACTTTTGTTTTCAGATGTCAAGATGTATTCTTAGCTGCTCTTCAACTAGGTCCCAACATCGCTAAAAACAGCGCCCTCAAGGAAAACGTCTTCATGATGGTAGTGTGCATAGAGCTGAGGATTCCTCTGTTCTTGGTTGGTAAACCAGGGAGCTCCAAGTCACTTGCCAAGACCATTGTAACTGATGCCATGCAGGGAGACGGGGCACACAACAGGCTATTTAAGAATTTGAAACAGGTGATATTCTTGGAAAAGTGTTAAATCATAACAATTAATATACTGGTCCCAGGGAATTGGAAGTAAAACTGACAACTAAAAAGTGTGCCTACCCTGAAGGGATGATTGGCTGTAATTATCAGCTGATTATTGCAGCAAATCACCCCATTATTGTAACAAATATGCTTCAAATATAATTGATGTACAATGCTATGTCACAAAATAACCTTCATTATGCACATACTAGGGTTATCCTTATTGTTATCCACACGTTAATCCGAAGTTGTTTATGACATTCCGTGAGGTGGTTTATATCTCTTTAACAGTCATTGTGTTGTCACTAATACTGGTGAAGCGTTTGATTTATATGTGTTGAATTGCGAGTATACAAATTTGAGTTTTAGATTAGTTCTTCCTGTACGTGATAGTATTTGTGGTGGGTACCAATTGTGTCAATTGGCTCGGAATAGGAGTTTCACTTCCCTGTTGGTCCCCATATTGTTTTTTACATGACAACTTATGCATAGAGAACCAGTCTGTAGCCATGTTTTTGATCAGTGGGAATCATGGGGTTAAAAAATGTTCAATTGCAATATATTTTTATGAAATTGTATATTTGATTTGCAAAGAATATAAAATTCCACACATCTGACAGATAGTGGATGTTAAAATATGTAAAACAGGCTTAATTGAGGATTTCATCTCTTGGTGCTTGTACCATTCCAAGTATTTATGTTTTTTCTTCTCAAACATTCCAGTTTTCTTTTAGGAAGTGGCTATAGACACGATGATCGTGTCAATAACCTCGCCCAAAATGGCTATAGACACGATGATCGGGTGCAGGCCGCGACAAATTTATTTTTTTTCCTAGCCCGATCGGGCAGCCCACTCACCACATTTACTTGCCCGAATTGGTTTACAACTTGCCCAAAATATACGAGCATTTTTGGTGCTAAAAACAACTTCAAATTGTAACATAATCAAGTACAACAAGTAGCGTAGCCATGGTATTGACCGGGTGATCTTTTAATTCTACGCCGACTACGGCCTATGCAGAATGGCAAATTGATGCCGAGATTGCAAGAATTTTCATGGACAGGTCCATAATAATAAATTAAAACTGTTTTATTGCCTGGAAACGTTGTACTTTTCACTGTTTTGCAATGTTTTGAACATCAAAATATCGCCGGCACACAAAATCTTAACATGGCGGCGATCAAAACTCGTGCTTGTTTACCTTGTTATATTCACAACACTCAATCGATGACGTCATTCAGGCTTGCCTGACGTCATTAATTTAACATTCATTTTCACCAAGCACTGTACATATCAAGCCAGAAAAAGTTAAATTTACCAGTAAATAGTGAGGTTTGTCTCCGTCATCTGATTTTCGTTTGTTTTGTATCAAAAACTTTTCAATTTTGAATCATGAATGAACGTAAACAATGTCAATCCACCTGTCAATGGGCCTTGACCCGTACCCGCCTCGTGCCTCAGGCTGTGTTTACACGCGACTCGTCCAAATAAGGACATTTAATTTATGCTAATCAGCCGCTAGACGCGCCCATGCTCTCGTGACTGACAGCAATGTTTACGAGAGCAATAATTTTCGTTGAAAGCTTGACAAGAAAATCGACATAAAAAATGACACAAATAATAAAATCATTTTTATTTTGTCGTTTATTGACTTTATTGAACTTTGTTTTTTAATATTGTAGTTTTTCATACTGTTCCTTTGCAAGTTTTCGTATTTTATTTTCAAAGCTAAATTATTTTTAGATTTATTTATGTTCCTGTCAAATTTGCAAGCCAGGTCTGCAGGGGGTCTGTTTTAGTTTAACAACGATTCTGATTGGTTGAAAATGGTTCTTTTATAGCTGACGTCAGGCTCTCAGCCAATAACTTTTACCGTAACAAGTGCTGTTGGAGATCGCCATATCAGCTGACGTAAAAATAATGGCGACCGATGCAAACTTCCGCGGCGGCACTGAGGCTTTTGGAATACTATTTTCAGTGTTTTTTTTATCATATCAAGCAAATATTACTGATGTTTTTTATCTACAAATTTTGTCCTTTCTCATTGAAGTCTCAATTTTCATTAAAGTTTATGTAGCATGGTCAACACTCAATGTGCAGGGTAAGCTTACTGTTTTTTTTTAAATAGCCCGATCGGACGCGGCTATCTGAAGTTTTAATAGCCCGACAAAAAATCTGATAGCCCCGGGCTATCGGACAGGCGATTTGTCGCGGCTTGATCGGGTGTGAAAAAGTGAATGGCTATGGAGCCGATGCTCACTGATGCTGACGGGGATGGCAACAAATATGTTGGGAGGAGGAAGGTGACTTGAATTTTTTTGTTAATATTACAACCGGGAGAGTTTCTGATGTTATTCAGAATGTCAACTTGA
Source organism: Ophiothrix spiculata (assembly GCA_000969725.1). Lineage (NCBI taxonomy): Eukaryota > Metazoa > Echinodermata > Ophiuroidea > Amphilepidida > Ophiotrichidae > Ophiothrix > Ophiothrix spiculata. Next base: position 92,367 of record JXSR01S027347.1, on the reverse strand, counting down.
TGTTGCCTTTTTAGCTCTTTTTGTCCTTTGGTCCGTGGCAGACCAAAAGAGAGGAGTAAAACAAACAAGAGGAAGAAAAATAATAATGCGGAGCAAAGTTGTATAAATGCAAGTCACCTTTCGCCTTCCACTATTTTTGTTGCCATCCCCTTGAGCATCCACACCTGATCATCGTGTCTATAGCCATTTTGGGCGAGGTTATTGACACGATCATCGTGTCTATAGCCATTTTGGGGCGAGACCGTTGACACGATCATCGTGTCAATATCCTCGCCTTTCTTTTATCTTAAACATAGAAGTTTTATACACACCGAAATCTGTCAACTTTGAAATTTGAATTAAACTATGCAGTAAATTACTGTTAATTATTGTAATCTTTTTTCTTCAACCTTTCAGGTGCATATGATCTCCTTCCAGTGCAGTCCATTATCCACACCAGATGGCATTGTGGGTACATTCCGTCAATGCAGTCGTTTCCAAGAAGGAAAAGATCTGGACAAATTTGTGTCTGTTGTGGTTTTGGACGAAGTTGGATTGGCTGAAGATTCTCCCAAAATGCCTCTGAAGGTGAGTTTAATGCATAAATTTACAGGGGGATACTGGACTTTGTAAACCAGCCCATGTAATGGCGTGGTCAGCCATGGAGCTTAAATTGGCGGTATCGGGTCCAATTGGTTTCTGCCAAAATCAACTACGGGTGTTGAGATTCGGTTGCACATAGAGACAAATCTTGCAAATAATACTTACACGAATGATACACCAACCTGCATGCAAAGCGTGTATGCATGTTTTCATTTTTCATGTATTATGACAAGATGAGATGCATCATTGGCAAAAAACCCCAAACCCCCAATGTTGTTTCCATTCCGGAAGAAAAATGGTGGTGAGTCTGGTATCTCCCCTATAAATCTATGGTTTAATGCCAATGCAAGAGGAGTCGATAATTTTCATGTGATTCAAAATTATATTCGACATGTGATATAAGCTATAACTGCTGACCCTACAAAAGACACTAACACAAGTCAGATTTTGAATATCAGAATTGATTAGCTGGAAAGGAATTGTAGAATACTGCACGCTAAAACTTGGCATGATTTTTAGAGCATTTAAGGTTGAAGATTTTGCATTTGAAGTTTTTATGGCATTGTAATGTTGCAACAGGCCACCACAACAGATGTCCTAAAACAAACTCGAACTAACATTAATTTTATGTCTTATCGTACAGACGCTGCATCCACTGTTAGAAACTGGTTCAGAAACAGATGAAGACAATCCCGCACCACACAAGAAGGTTGGCTTTGTTGGGTTGTCTAATTGGGCTTTGGATCCGGCCAAGATGAACAGAGGGATACTGGTGTCCAGGGAAGAACCAGATGAGAGAGAATTAGTGAATACAGCTAGGTAAGATTTGAAAGCTAAATATTAGAACACAAGCCAGCCCATTGGCTTTGTTGGGTTATCGAATTGGGCTTTGGATCCAGCCAAGATGAACAGAGGGATACTGGTGTCCAGGGAAGAACCAGATGAGAGAGAATTAGTGAATACAGCTAGGTAAGATTTGAAAGCTAAATATTAGAACACAAGCAGGCCCATTGGCTTTGTTGGGTTATCCAGTATGCTTGACATCCAGCCAAGATGAACAGAGGAGTACTGGTCAAGAGAAGAACCAGACATATGGAAAAGTCCCGTGCATCTGCTCGACGTAAAGTTTATAGGCCTCTTAAGCATGGCGAGACAGCTGTTAATTTGGCAGTCGCTGTTCTATCTTCTGTCACTATGAGTTATTTTGGTAAAAAGTAAATGCCTTCGCTCGGTATAGTTATCTTTAAAGTATACTTTATCATAAAAATCTTACTTCAAAAATTTTTCTTACTAAGAAGTGCCCCCGTTTTTACCTAAAATATCCTCAAAATCTGTTTTTCAATGGCAAAATGGCCATTTTCAGCCATTTGGAAGGGACTTGTCGCTGTTAATGTAACCGTCAATTAGCCTGTCTGCCCTTTTTTGATTGCCTTTGCATGGATCATGAATATTGAGAAGACTAGCTTTCTAATGATATAAAATATGTCCTGATTGGTTATGAGGAACTGCCCTCGTTTTTGCTGTCTTCTCGGACATCAAAGTCAGAAAACAATCAGCTGGAACGAAAATTTAGTGTACAGATATATGCTGTGCTCATGCAAGCATGTCTGTGTAAACAAAACTTGTGCAGTGTATATAGAGCAGCGTTGAAATCTTTATTGCTCATTTCAGGCTAGAAGTTTTTAATATGTGAGAGAGAATTAGTGAATACAGCTAGGTATGATTTGTAAGCTAAATTAGAACACAAGTAGGCCTGTTGGCTTTGTTGGGTTATCCAGTATGCTTGACATCTGGCCAAGATGAACACAGGAGTACTGGTCAAGAGAAGAACCCCAGGGGGAGGGTACTCAAAAAATTTTGGTAGGTATATGCCACACAGGTTATCCAACTTAGAGTTTTGTGGAACTGAGTTTTGGTCAAAAATAGGGTCTATGGAACTGATTTTTCTCCAAAATGAGGTCTTGGGAACTGCTTTCTTCCTGTAAAATTACGATTGTTGGAGCTGAAAATTGCTCAAAAGTAGGTTGAAAACTTATAAAACACACTGTTAAGCCATTTGTGTTGAAAATGTGGGTCTTCGGAACTGAAGTAATCTTGAAATTGGCATCTTGGGGAGTGGGAGAGGAGGCTTGAAAAGGGGGTTTTGAGGGCGGCACAGACCCTTACCTTCCATCAATATAAGTGAGAAGAACCTGATGAGAGAGAACTAGTGAGTTCAGCTAGGTTAGCTTCAACTTATTTTCAGCTGAAGCTCAGCACACTAGAAGGTTGGCTTTGTTGGGCTGTCCAAATGGCCTTTGGATCCAGTCAAGATGAACAGAGGAATACTAGTGTCAAGAGAAGTACCTGATGAGAATGAACTAGCAAACACAGCTAGGTAAAACGTTGGAAAGATTGAGCTGTTTTTAACTCATTTGGAATCACTGTTAAGATCTGTGTGTTTAATAGTAATAGGCAAAATCACTTTAACCCTCATCTGTTTTTGTAACATATTTAACCAGGTGAGCAGCCATATATGTGTTATACATAATTATGAGAGCATTAAACACAGCGGACATTAAATCACAGTTTTTGAAGAAAAAAATAGGTTCTGCTATAAATGTTTCTAATATCAAAATACCATAATTTTGTTTTTTTAGGAATTTAGGAATCTTTAGGAATTTAAAAGTTTTCTGCAGATTGTCCCTTGATTTTTTAATATTGTTTTTCATTTTTTTTTTTCATTGTTGATTTTTTTTTTCTGCCACCTCAATTTTATTTTTGTAGATATGAATCTAAATGGATTCTCGTGATTGGAAATTTGCATGAATCTTACGCGAATGGATTTGTGGATTTGCATCCAATTGCTGACCCTGTTCTACCCCTACAAAGGATTTCAAAAGATTACCCAGATGCGACAGGACAGTTTCTTTTGTTTCTGCATCCAGAAAAAAGAGGGAGTTGTGGGGGTTGCTACAGACTAATCCTCATTGTTAGATAATGGTTAATATTAACAAGCTCTGTTTATTTAAAGCTGTTTGCTAAAAACATATATTATTTGTGAGAAATTAATAACTAGAATACGTTCTCATAGATAATTTATCTTTTTTGTATTTGCAGAGGGATTTGTGCAACAGATGCGCACATCTTGAGTCTAATTGAGCCACTTATACCATCATTAGCAAAGTCATATCTGGCATTGTACAAGAACCAGAAGAAGGAGTTCTTTGGACTACGGGACTATTACAGGTATGTGTGTGAAAGCTTCCACCCAAATGCAGCATGTATGTGATGACTCACCCCGAAAAGGGGGACTTTGCGACAGAGAAACTGATGAAAATAGGCAACAAAAAATAAGGAAAATATTAAGAATTTCCAGCAGATTTTCTGTTGTAAAAGTTGTTCGCCTTGATCAATTTCAACAAGTAAGGTGTCATTTTAAAGCTTAGAAAATGTTGTAACAGATGAAATGATAAAATCAAAATTGATATCATCTGCAAAGTCCCCCCTTTCGGGGTGAGCCATCACATATATAGTTGACCCTTAGATTTACAGGGGATATACTGGAATTTGTATATATGGCGTCGGCAGCCATTAAAAAATTAAATTGCAGGTGAACCGTGATGCACTACTCTGTTCCCCTGACGCACTACTCTGCTCCCCTGACTTGTAATTCCACACGGCCTCAGCACACTTTACAGAGCATAGACAATTAGTTCTAATCATTGTGTTAAAACACTACTTGGACTTCCTGGGGCCAAAGGGCTTACTACGGCCTACATTAATTGGCGCAACCCTAGCTAGAGCAATTCACACCCTCATAGAGTATACAGTTTTCACACACTCAGCTCCAGCTGGACTCGAACACTAAACGATAGATAGAATCTAAAAAGCCCATGTATAACAGTCAGAGAACTAACCAACATAGCTAGCGAGAACTAAATTGGGTGTATTTGTGTCCACTTAGTTCCTTCAAAAATTAACTCCATGGCAAGTGCCAAGATTTGTTGGTGCATAGAGACATACCATGCATATAATACTTTATTGGAATGATGCGCCAACCTGCACCCAAAGCATCTGTGTGTATTTTCAATATTCATGCATTATAATAAGATACGATGTATCATCAGCGAAACCCGAATAATCCCAATTTTGTATCCAAGCCAGAATAATAATGGCGGCAAGTCTGATATCTCCCCTGTAAATCTATGAACTGACCAGTACTAACTTCCCTAGTGTCTCTTTGCATAACTGTCTACACCATAGACATTGAAGTATATACCTCTAGACCACTTGCTGAGTCGTTCAGAGCGTGGGTTCAGTAAAGGACGGGGTCATGACCCGATGCCCTTTTATCTTCGTGTGCGTTGCTTAACTTCGCGTAACTGCAACTGACGCAGTGCGTGTCACACGCGTGGCCTGTGTAGCGGTAAAGTGGCGCGCGCTTGGAAGCGTGACGATTTTAAATTTGTTTTTATTGCGAGGATACTCGAGTCTAGGCGAGGCTGGTAAAATGACGTCTGTTTTGTCCTGATTATGAAAAAAGGTAAGGATTCTGTTTAGCTTAGTTGTGTCATAATTGTCTTGGCTGTATAGTTGTTCATTTTGACTTATTGATGTGCAAATGTTGTGCTGTAAATTCAGTAAAAAAAAGAAAATTCGGTCACAAGCGAGAGACAGATGGCGGATCTGAGAAGCTTATGGAGAGGTATGCAAATTTTTTGAATACATTTGTGTTTTATTTTAACACAACAGTCGTGTATGAAGTTCACTTTTGGCTCAAAATCGTCCTTTACTGAAAACACGCCAGCAAAGGAACCATCGCCAAACAATTTTTTGTGGGGTTTCAATGGGGTTCTCGAAGGTTCAGGCTTGAGGCCTTGGTCTACACATCTCAAGGCCAAATATTCTTAGAGTGTAGGACATGAAGACATTCTGTTAGGATCTTTTTATTTAGGTTTTATTTCTCTCTTGGGCATGACTATAGCTTCATTCATTTACATTCAATACAAAATCAAAGAACATGTGCATAATTAATATGTTTTGAAATTTATGATTTGTCATTTATTTTGTTAACAGTCTGATCAAGATGGTGTATAGTTTTTCCAGTAAATCAGGACACAGCCCAACTCCCCTAGAGATTGAGCATTCTGTGAGGCGTAACTTTGGAGGCCTGCTCGGAGCTGATGATCCCATGAGGGAGTTTGAAAAACACATGCAGATGACGGCTTTATTTGAGGCAAGTTATATAAAAATGTTGTCTTTCTGTCTATACACTACTGTGCTTCTCTCAATCTCGGACCCTTTCCTTCCAAGAGGGGAGGTACAGCTGTGATCAACCTTGGTTAAGCCACATTTATGATATTTTATAGACTAACAAACTAACATAATGGACTCATTTACAAGTCCAAATCCTTATTTCTTGAATTCTACACCGTTGTGAAACAAAATAAACTTTGGTATTAAAATATGTTTTGTTGTGCAAATTTTAATAAAGCTAACAATTATTTGTAACATTGTTGTTATCCATGGATTGCAGACACAGCTTTAAACCATTACGGAATAAACAGAAATGCATGCATTAAATTGCAATGGTTGGTTTATGTTGAGAATTATTAATGTAAGTAGCCCATGATAATCTCCTTACTGGAAATAGTTGTCAAGTCTATGATTTTCATATTCTAAACAGAGAGTTAATTCCAACAATGATGAGGAAATGCAGACTGATTTGGTGAGTTGTCATGAAGAAAACTTTGCTTTGGTGGATGGACTTACAATTCACTTCACATATGTCATGCTATCTGGCAAAAGGAGTGGGATTTTACACCCAAACTTTTCAATGCAGCTTTTAAAATACTGTCAAGCAAAAACAAACAAGTCTCACAAAGCGTACACATGATGAATTCTAAATTGTCAATCAAAACTGCATCATATTAACCACAATTATATGTTATTAAGTCAGTTTTGAATCCATTATTACTAGATCATCTAAAAATTTCATATTTTTCCCGCATTTGTTACATATTTTTGTACAACATAGTTACATTTTTTAACAAAAATGATTTAACCTGGTGTTTCCAAATGAAACAGCAGTTGCCCTTCTCCTACAATTCCTACTGCAAGAGTACAAGCATACAAACACTTGGCCTTGTCCAACCAACTGATGGGGTACTGGAGATGCCGTTGCCCCCCTCCCCCATACAATCTATGGCTACACCACTGATTGAAGTCATTTAATTTCTTACAAACCACAAACAAGCAGTTGTAACCAAATTGTATAGCAAACAAGTACATTACTGCATGTAGTATTATAGACATAGGGAAAATTTTCCTCGACCTATGGTGGAGTTACTTTTATGAAATTTGATGGCATTATTTTTCCTGGGGTGTCCATTTTCAACTTAGCATATCTTGAAACTCATTACCTCTGAAGGGGATTGTGTAGAATTCTTGAGTCCAAGCAATTCTACTGATTTAGACATCTCAAAATTGTGCCGTCTTATTCCTCATTCTGGTAAATAATATTACATATATGTGACCGTCCAGCTCAAAACAGCAGTAAATGCCAGCTCTTGTCATTTGCATTTTTTTAAATATTTGCAAAGACCGTGCTTTAAGGATTAAAATGACACTTTAATGAACTTCGTACGATTTCCAGAAGTCAAGTTATGGTCCGTCAAAGGTTGTCAGGGAATAAAACGTATAACTGAGATAAACGCGTTCAAAGATCAGTAAGCCCTATATTTTCTGTTGATCGTCTTAAGAATATGCAGATTTATTTCACATTTCCTATCATTTTTTTGAAATGAAACTTTGATGGTATTTTGTAGTAAGCACTAAGATTGTGAATCTGTGATTTCGGCAAATTACGACCTTGACATGTATATTCACCTGTAGCGCAAAATGAAGTTTCTGGCATTTACTGCTCATACGAGCTGGAAGGTCACATATTATTTAGTCAAATGCCAACCAACTGAAAATTGCCTGCAATCTAACATCTTTCATTTCACCAGCTTCTGATGGGCGCATAGAGGGGAGATATCAGACTTTGTGCCATATTTTGAGACATGTTTTTTGCCAATAATGCATTGGATTTTATCATAGCGCATGTGCTCTGTTTGTCTCAATTTTGGTTACAGCCAGGACCTATAGATGAACATGAATACCTGACGATGTCTGATACCTCCCTTCTGCACTCTTGTTTGAATTTGCATTCAATCTTTACATTGTTTTTATTGAGTGACAAATAATGATATCTCAGTGTTAATTGAGTTTTGATTACATTGCAGAAGAGTACTAATGGTTTAGACTGTGGTTTAGATACTGTAAATGTTACTTGAAATACACCCATTTTGAAACAGATGTTTCAGCACGGCAACGGACTTCATATCCAAATGAAAATGCTTGTTTTGATTTTTCCTAAAATCTTAAACAAAAAATTAAATATTTAAATGCACAATTTATCCAGAGAAATATCTATCTAAAACATGGTGTGGAAAAAATGTCTACAAAAGTAACAACATATATTTCATACATTTGATATGGTCATGCCACATGCTACTTCCAATTGCAGATTTCCAGGCTATTCCACAAGACTAAAATTTATTAAAGCAGCCTTGTTTTAAAACATTCAAAACACTCTCATCCTTTGATAATTGGAAACAAGGCATGCTTAACTACGTTAACATTTAGCAGCACTTCTAAGTTGTAGCCATTCACTTTATCTTTTTGACACTTCATTTAATCAAACAGAGATAAGCTTTCAGTTATACTTTAGTGTTAGTTAGGGTGTCTGAGGGACATCCTACGCCTGAGCTGGCAGTAATTTAGGGCGTCCCCCATACGCCCTACAACAGGAAAAGGTTAAGAAACCAGCATTGCAAAACTATTTTAATTCCATTTCAGCTCATGTAGGATCATCAGACATATATTTTTTATTATCTCTCTGCAGCCATCAGCTAATGACCCAGATTGTAGCCCAGCAGGATTACTACAAGCCAGCCTACAAGGACATGCAACAGAAGGGTAAGAGAATTATATAAAAAGGTTAAAAGGTAAGGTTTAAGAATTTCACTAGACCACAAGAACCCTGAAATTGAGATTATCAATAGGCACACTGAAAACATATGCTGCTTGTCGGTCTGTCATAAATACTTCAGTTTTGTCAGCATAGTTTCAAATATACATATTTGCCTACATTTGATTGTCAATAACAGTCTATTGCTGTAACAAAAGTTAGTTTACTCTTAGTTTTTTTTATTTCAGTGAGAGCCGCTACTTACTCATCCTGACCGAGAATTACGCTGCATTACCGATACTTCGCCAGCAGCTCTTGAATCAGCAAGATGCTATCATCATCTTTGGAAGCAGCTTTCCCTACGACCAAGAGTACACGCAGGTAATTTATATAGCAGCTATAATACTGATTTTTGTCATTGTCTTTGAGAGTTAAAGGTCATTAAAAGTGTGGGTAGTGTTCATTCTCCAAATGCTTCCCCTGTCAGGTACCCAGTATTTCTCTTAAACAAAACTAAGCTATATTATAGCAAGTTCTCCTTTAATATCAGGGAAAAACAGAAAAAATCACAGAATTTACAAAAACACAGGTATTCACGGGAAACATGTTTTTTTCTTTGAAAAAAAAATGATGAAAAAATTGATAATGAGAGGTAAAATAATAAAAGTAACTCTGACACATACAACATTAGCCAAATTATAGGGAGATTATTCAGTTTTGTTCTTGCCCGAATTAATCATCTTGGAAAAAGAAAATCATGTGTCACCAAAACAATGTGATCCATGCATTGTTTTCTAATAGCTGTTTTCACTATCATTTCCAGACTTCAGTAAAAAATTGCATTGGGGATAATCGTGGAATTTGCTATTTACAAATACCCCCGTAAAATTGCAGAATTTGGTGTTTTAAATCATGGAAAACATTCTAATTTAGACAATTGCAAGTCAATACAGATAAGATATGTCTTTGAAAGAAATTCCGGTAGGACTGTAACTTTCACCATACACACATGATTACAATCAGGGGCAGAATTCTATAAAGTTAACTGACAAATAATATAAATAGTTGTAAAGTAAATATCTTCAATATATGAAGTAATGTTTTACTCTCAGGTATGTCGCAACATCAACAGGATCAAAGTGTGCATGGAGACTGGACGTACAGTAGTCCTTTTGAATCTTGAGAATCTATACGAGAGTCTGTATGATGCCCTCAATCAGTACTACGTTACGTTTGGTGGACAGCGCTATGTTGATCTGGGACTGGGTACACACAGGGTGAAATGTAGGGTGCACAATGACTTTAGGTAGGTAGAAAAAACAAAATGTTTTTAATGAATTCTAGAAGCATAGAACATCCAAAATGCAATTTAAATTGCATTTTTAAAGAGTTTGCAAAGAACATTTCTGCTACTCAATCAACACCATGCAGGAAAAAACAACGCTCATAAATCTGTTTTCCAAGACATGGGTTTACAAGGGTTTATCAGATAAACAGGTTAAAGTGCTTTCTATACAGCAGTAGGCACTGTTATAACTGAGCTTGTTTTCTTCCCTGCTCACACCACACTTGTTATAACATCAGGTTTTGCAGGTTGATTTTGTTTCAAAAATATCAACCTTGGAAAAATGACCACATGTCAAAATAAAAACAGGCTTACTGTGAACAAGTTGTAAGATTTTCATTTTGTTCAAAATTAGCTAGTAAATCTGTTGGTTTGACGTAGACAAAATTGCAACAAAAAAAGAAAATGGCAGCCATTTTGTTTTATGCAAATTAGCCAACTTTGACAAGCTTACATTTTCCCATATTTTGAATATGTTGGTAAGAAGGTCATCAACAGTTAATTTCAGCCAAAAAATCTTGTGTTGCAATTTTGTCCATGTACATGAATTTTCATGATTGACTAGTCTAAAAACATTTTGTGACATTATTTATTTTCAGATTGATTGTGATAGCTGACAAAGATGTTGTGTACGAGAGATTCCCAACTCCACTCATCAATCGATTGGAAAAACATTTCCTGGCCACCTCAACTATGCTGACTATGGGTCAGAGGGAAGTTGTGACACAGCTAGAGGAGTGGGTGAAGAATTTTGCAACCATCAATCTGCCAGCCTACAAGCGAGATAACAGGTAAGTTCAATCCTTTTTTTTCTATAATCTGGATTGTTGAGAATAATTGAAATTCATATTCAGAGTCATTGATGGCAATAATGAAATGCACCTGTGAAGTGTAAACTTTTCTTCTTGTTGATTTGTTGAGATGGTCAGAAGAAAAGACATAGCAGAGTTGTTGAATACGTACACATCGTTATGGTTCAATTGCTACAAGAGGGAAAATGTCAAACTTCAAATGGAGGTCATACATCTTGCATGAACTTATGTGTTTGCTTCATGAATGCTAAAGTAAAATGCTTTATTTTTAAAAGTCATTTGAATTTATGTGCATAATTTAAGAAAACCAAGATAAGGCTTTTTGGCCTGCAATTATAGCAACTTGACAAAAAGAAAATGAAGTCAAACCAATTTCATCAAAAAGGATAAATAAACAGGTGTCTTAGTTGGTAAAACAGTTAAGATTGACATGCATTAGACAACAACAGCTCTGTACTCTACGCAATATGAAAAACATCGACCATCTATCGATTCCACTAGAAGCATTGTAGTGATGCTTTATAACACTGCGGGTATACTCAACATGTGAGAAATGAAAACCGACCTGGATTTTTCAAACGGCTGGTGTAAAATGATGGTAATGATTTTCATGTCACATTTTGGGGTTAAATTTAGCTGAGATTGCATATTTTTCATATATGTCAATATTGATGGAATTTGAGGGCTCATTCTTGGATTCCTGGGGATCAGACTGACTGTCTGTCCACTTATCTTTTGTGAGGTGTTTAGTTTGTTTTCATACTTCTGATTTGTTCAGGCACTTTGATATTCTATGGCTTTGAGTAATATTTTTGATTCTATTGAATAACCAAATACTTACATCTTCTGAAAACACATTTTTGCATGGTTTTAAGAAATTCTTGCGTATTATGGTGTTTTTGAAAGAAAGGAATATGTTCTTTTGTTTTGAGAAACAACGCCATGGATATTCCATATGTCAAAACATATTTATTTAATCTATTGCAGACACAAGTTTGCTATTTCTGATGCTTTTGTTGGTTACCATGACGACACACTAGCCTCACTAGTCTACCAAGTTTGTTCCAATTTGAGAAAGACAGAAGGGGACAGACAGTGGAAAAACTTGGTAAGTAAATATGAAATTTTTTATTATAACAGGATCATTCGTACAATAAATTTATATGAGAGTTAAGCTCAATACATACTCAGCCTCCTAACAAAAATTTCCTACCAAACATTTGGTCGTGACGTAAAAATGACGAGTGACTCCAAACAAAACAACTTCAATACCGAGTTCAGACCAAACAAAATTTCGCGCTAGATTGCACATGTTATTGAATTGCCATATACATTGGACCAAATGTTTGCTACCCGTTCATAGTTTAAATTCGATGGCAAATATTTGGTGACGTCACGACCAAATGTTTGGTAGGAAAAATTTTGTTTGGAGACCGAGTATGAATTGAGCATTATAGACAGGTTGTAACAATCAAGTTGAAAATATGTTGGTCCACTTGGGGGTCACAGCTGAAATCATCAAAGCTAAGTTTGCATGTAAGACAAAGGGCACTAATACTACTTTATATGAATGATACGTCAAACTTAATGCAGAGCATGTGTTTTTAATATTTGTGCATTGCGCCAGGATCTGATGCATCATCAATAAAATTTTAAAAATATATTATTTCCTTGTTGAATTAAACTATGTCTCACGACTTACTTGTTGCGGTTTGGTGGCCTGACATCACGGATCTTTGATGCCAACTGGTGTTGTTACAGAACTGAAGATGTCATGTGACCTGACCCGGAAGGGTCAGAGTCACATGAAATAATGAGCTTATCGTAAACTGATTGCAGATGGTGCCGGCCCTTTCCTGGTTTAAGTCACTCTTGGTTTTCCTTATTTGTATCGCCTCCTTCACGCCATGCCGAAACCAATTATTGTCCTCTTTATCAAGAATCTTGAAATATTGTTTCCTGTTGTGATGCTTGTATCACCCCTCTAACTCTGTGGTTCTTACTGAGAATCATACCTCATTCAGACATATAGCAAAACATTGCTTCATATCATCAAGTTAGGTCAAGTTAATGACTTAAAGTGTGAATAACCACAATTTTTGGTTCATAAAAATCATCGTGTGTCATCTAAAATTTGTTTTTAACTCACTGAATAATAAGTTATTCTAGTGTGAACTCAAGTTAATTTCATTAGTAGACAACATATTCAGCATTTTTGGAATATATTGTAACCTGGGAAGAGAAAAACTAAAAAATAAGTTTTAAAAATAAAAATAAAATTGGTTTTTCTCTTCCCAGATTGTAACCAAGTTGTTTTCTGAGTTAAGCAAGGTCCCAGATATTAGAATGGGCTATAATGTGTGATGTATTGATAGTAAGTCACACCAAATGATCTATGTATGTAAATGAAATGACTGCATTTTTGTACTAAAAGACACCTTTGACTTATTTTTTATGTATTTATTTGAAATTGACTGACTGTGCAGGTTTGCAACCGTGTGAAGGACCTTCTCTTACAATGCGCCACACCAGAATCAGTATGTCGCCTGGACAATTCCAAATTACGACAAGAAGCTGAAGACTTACGTGTCCAGTACATGCAAGAACAGCAACACAGCAGTTTAAGTAGCTATCTGCAGCAACAACTGTCTACACCAAACGCAGGGGGTGATGGACATCAGAGGGAGATCACACACCAGGTAAGTAGCTATCTACAACAATTGTCTAGATCTAACTCGGGGGTGGCGGACATCAGAGAGAGTTCACACACCAGGTAGGTAGCTATCTACTACAATTGTCTAGATCTAACTCGGGGGTGGCGGACATCAGAGGGAGATCACACACCAGGTAGGTAGCCATCTTTAATTGACTAGATTTAAAGGGACTGGCCTAGATTCTTCCCACTAATTTTTAACCTACATATTTTTTTACATGAATCGGTAGAACATGTTAATAGTAATATAACCTACAAGTAGTTGAAAGGAATATTGGAGAAAATTGCAATTCTTTACCTGCTTTATTTTTTGTCGCCGGCGACAAAAAAGATGTGAAAACAGTGTTTCTAGTTTCAAAATTTAAAAAGATTTTGTTTCTACACATATGGGGGGTTTTGATGAAATTGTTTCTCCTTTAATATGTATTAAATTATCTCTAAGAGCTTTGTTTGATTTTTTATCTGGTAAATCCAGATCTGAGGTACAAATTTAGGATTCAGAAAATACAAGATTATCACATCACCATCAAAGAATGATATATTGCAAATTAGGTATCTCTCAATTTGAGCCATTTCTGTGTATATTTTTGTACTTTTTTGGATATTACTACACTTTTAAGCTTTATTTAGAGCATTTTCATAAGTTTTTAATTCTAAGTGGAATCTAGGCTAGTCCCTTTCAGTCGGGGTGATGGACATCTCAGAGAGAGTATAGCCGTGTTTGATTGGTATTGTAACTTTATCAACACTACATTGATTTTTTATGTTTCAATGTAGGTGACAACACATTCCCGACTGCTAGTGAAGGAAGATAGGATCAGTCTTGCCAACGACTTGGGTTTACCACCAAACTGTGTACAAGGATTGTTCTTGCAGAAATTCCAAACGGAGCAGCAATTCTCTGCTGAAATTAGGTAAGATCTAGATAATGACAACATTGCATTATATGATAATGCAACATTGTATCACTGGGAGGTATGTAAATC
>JXSR01S027347.1:65820-77693 GCA_000969725.1 Ophiothrix spiculata | reverse complement strand
TATAAATAACGGTGGGACCTAAAGTATACTTTTTCCCCAATAACCTTTGCCAAGCATTCCCCCATGCAGCATTTTCTCCTAAGTCCTGTCATGGTTGCTTGGATTTCCCATATTTTTGACACAGGCTAACTGCTTCAAAATAGGAGGTGAACCACTGTCTCGGCGACAAATTGTCAGCATTACACTGTTGTGTTTACAGTGATTGTGCTTTGCTGTTAAAGCTTTGATATGCATTTGACATTAGAAATAACATAGTGACAAATCTAACAAATGCGACGACCTTACCTTATGCTAGCCCTGTGGTTGGCATGTGCTGTTGATGAGTTTGGTTACCAACTCACATTCAATCTTTGCAGGTTTATGCCAGGTACTCTAGTTTCCTTCTGCACCTTAGAAGAGTTTTGACTCTTTAAGTTACCAAGTGAAAGTATAGGAACTCATTTTGCTTTGGTTTTTTGCTGGAGCTTAAAATATGTCTGAAAACCAAACCTCTGCAATATATTTACTATTTATATGATTTTGTGCAAAAAACAGCTTTATATGGATATGGTGTAAGGTTTCTGTCGACATGCCTTTTGGTTGTCGTCTCCTTGTTTCCTTTGGCAAGAAACTTTACTCTACTTGCTCCGTGGTCGGACAGTCACGTAAAGCCGTGCATCCCCTGTATGAATAGTACTTGTATCATTGATTGATTGATTGATTGATTGATGTCACTATTTTTGTCGATATAGACCATATTTCAGCATGCCCACATGAAATCTCATTTGTCAACAAACCTGGGCAAGTACAATTCCATAGGCATTACATTATAAATTCAAAGAGACAAACAATAATATCACTCATAAAAAACATGCTGAAAAGTTTCCTTTCTCCCCCACTTTTCAAGCAAATCAGTTTGTCATTTCCACCCGCTTTTAAAGCTACTACGGTGGTTCACAACAACAGAATAGTTACAAACTAAAGAACTAAAGGTACACTACTACATTATAGGTAAGTCTACGTCTAAAATGGGTCATTAAGCTTAAAATTCCTTTTTTTCCAGCAAAAGCCAACTCGTTGATATCAATTTTATATGGACACATATGTCGATATTGACAAAAAATTATTGCGACATATCGACAAGAAAGAACACCCCCGACAATACCCTTAATATGGTGACCCATATTATTTTGAAGATGGAGTTCAATATCTACCAAATTTATTCCACCAGATCTGTCATAATTCAAATCCCTCAAAATGTATCACTTTCACTTTTGGTTAACAGAGATTTTTTCAGTAGACGACGGGAGCAAGAAGGCCTACTACTAGTCCAATGTGAGGATGGTCATCAGAACAACCAACTGATAGCGTGTGCTTCCTACTGTATACAAGATGAAAAGGCTCATGTGAAGCAAGAAGTGCAGCAGAAAGGTGGCAGTCTCAAACAAGCCCATGTTGTGTTTGTCATCCAGTTGTCTAGGATGGGCAAGGGATTCACAGGATTTCAAGGTTAGGACTAGCAAACTAATTTTTAAGGTTTTTTTTTTTCAGGAAAATGGCACCCATGTATAGGGATTTTTCAATTGAACAAATACATGAGGAACATGATTTTAGTAAAGTACCCATGTTGGGGGATATTTTTGAAACTTTGAACCCCTGTTAAGGGATTCAGATTCTGAAACTAGGACCCATCTTTAGGAATTTTGCATGACAAAACAACTTATTCTGGCAGCACATCCCTGTGTAGCATATTTATGGAATTGCTCCCCCAGCATATGAAAGGAGATAAAGATAAGCCCAGTTTGATAAAAATGTCGTATTAAGTGGACCATTATGACGAATGTTAGTTTTAGTATTTTTTATCAATACATTTCATCTTCTTCAAGTGAGTAATATTTCAGTGTGTGGAGAGGGAGCATAGAAATGACAGACTATGCATTTCTTGGATTTCTTGCAAGATATGGACCCATCTTTAGGATTTGTCAATTGACCTAATACACAAGCAACAGAATTTTAGTAAAGCACCCATAATTAGGGATATTTATAAAATGTGAATCCGTGTTTAGGGATTGTGATTCTGAAACTAGGACCCTTGTTTAGAGATTCACATGAAAAATAACTCATTTTAGCGGTACTTCCCCGTATAGCTTTTCTATGAAAGTATCCCCCCCCCGGCATAAACGTTATAAAAAGAGATGCAGGTTCACATGTGCCAAGCTTGAAAAATGTCATATTAAGTGAACCATTATGACAAATGTTAGTTTTAGTATTTTTTATTGATACATTTTATCTTCTTCAAGTGTGTAGTTTTTCTATGTGTGGGGAAGGGGTATAGAAATGGTAGACTATGCATTTTATTAGAATGAATCTACTCATTTTGAAAATTAGACATTTCTGTATGTTTTACTCTAATGAAGTTTGAATGAATAAAACAACTCTCTTCTCAGGTGGCACCTGGCAGTCTATTCATATTGATGACTTACGGCCTGCACAACCAAATCGCCCAGAGATCAGACAACTGATAGGTCAAGGAGTTCATAGTCTTTTGCAACAGGACTTAGCAGCTATGAATATTCAGTATAGTAAAGAAGGAGATATGCAGATTGATGAAGAGACTAGGGATGCAGAGGAGCAGGAGAATTTGGAACCCATGGGAGGTGATGGGCTTGAGAGGGGTAACCACAGTAGTGATGCTGTTGAGAGGGATAACCAGGTGATAGAAGAAGGGATGGATGAAGATGAAGGGCTCCGAGTTCCTGATGTTCAAGGTAATGAGCATTTCTGCCCGACTATTTTATATATGGGCCTTGTCTGGAATATTACTTTCTTTCTTATCACTTGGTTGACTTAAATCCTTGAATTCCATCGGTCGAAAGCCAATTAATATATAGCCGTATTACATATTTATATTTTAAGTCTAAAAATAACCTTGACCGCGTAATCAAAACGTTGTCACGCAGGGATGACTGCGCGTGATGTGTTTTTATTGTGCGCTTGCAAAAGTCGCACACGCAAACTTATCCTTAAACCGTGCAATACGGTTATATATTACCTGTTTGGCAAATCCGGTTGACTTTTACCATTTATGAAGATAATTTAGGTAAATTATAAATCTAATTCTGCATAATTTACGTTTTAATAATAACATTCATGCCTACACCAAGTGATAAATTTGTTACCCCCTGTTTGTTCTTAAGTTTGTTCTTATTGCGTGAACAAACAGGGGGTAACTAATAATATCTAGATACCTTGCTGATGATATATTTTGCATATTCTTAATTCAAAATATAATAAAAAAAGCTGTATTCTTCAATTGTGGGTGCCAAAAATTGTAGGCTCCTTAAATGTTGACTGAAGCTGAGGTTTCACAAATGGTTGTAACCCAAAATGAGGAAAGGGTCCTTGGTGTCGTTATACCTGAGAATTTTACAGACAAACTGCTTTGCGCTTAAATTATAGTTAACACATCAAAATTGATTTTGGCCAATTAAACTTAAGGACCCAAGATTCATCAAATGTTCATTTTTCCAATGAGTCTGCTAAAAGTTGGATGAAGCTGAGGGATTTAGGTTGCTCTTGCTGAGAATAGTCAACAGTTTTTGGAAGCTTACAAAATTGTTTCTTGTGGATTATGTGTGTATAGTCTACACTGCTGATAAGTATCTATCTATCTACCTATCTATCTATGTCGACCACGGTCGGAAGCCATGATGACTTTTCTCCACTGCTGTCTGTTTAGCATGTGTTTGAGAAGTTCATTTTGATCAATGCCAGCATCCTGTGTAAGAAGTGCTGGGTAGGTCAGCTTTGGTCTTCCCTGTGCACGTGTCCCTTGGATGGGCATCCAGAACACTAGTTCAGACACTGGTTCTTCAAGCCGTCTAGCACAGTGAGCAGCAAAGTTTAGGCGGCGACCTCTCACTATTTCTGATAGTTTGGGTAAATCACCATATATTACCTCCCTGGTAGGATGATCTCTCCAGTTGAGGTTTTGAACCATCATTAATTGTCTAGTGTAGCACGGAAGAAGCTGATCTTTAACAAGTCTGGTAGATTGGATTTCCTGAGAAGGCGCCTTTTGTTACAAGCTTTCCATGCGAGGGCTTTTCGGACATGAAAATCCTTTTCCGACTCATCTACCCAAGAGCCCAGGTATTGAAAGTCTTGGACCTGGTCTAGTTGACTTCCCTCTATTGTGGACAGTGCAACATCAGTCTTGATGTTATATGCCATGAATTTGGTTTTTGAAGCATTCATCATAAGACAAACTGTTGCAGCAGCATCTAGCACAATGATGAACAGGTAAGGTGCTAAAGTATCGCCCTGTATACAGCACTCCTGCTAATATCTCAAAAGCCCCAGTTTAACCATCTGGTGATTACACAACTGCTTTTGTGCTGCGGTACATGGTATTGATTACTTCGATTGCTGATAAGTAAATGTATCTTTAAAATGGTTGATCACTTGTCTATTATATATTTATTTGTAGAAGAAGGAATGGATACAACACCAGTACAACGAGCAGTGGAAGTTGCCCCATGTGACCTTAATAGACAGCTGATAGATTTACAACAGAACCACACAGGTAATGTGAATTTATCATACATGTATATTATTAACAATTATTAGCAAAAATTGTTTTCCATTGCAAACAAACCTGTGTGATATCATGATATAAAACAAATATTGAATGCCTATGCACGTGCAATAGTACAAAATATATCATTCGGTAAGATTTGGACTGATCCATTTTCAAGAAAAGTCCAAATTTGACCTCATGATATATTTTGTACTATTGCACTCTCAGGCATTCAATATTTGTATACTACCGAATGATGTAAGCTGGTTTTAGAATGAATGTCTATCATAAATTTCAAATGTGCAATTTCAACCTTGTCAGAAAACATAACCAGTAAACCCTATCATTTTCAACTTTATACAAATGAGCAACAACTGTGAATTGCACAAATATTGTCATTTGCTATAGCTATGCATGACAATGTGACCTATACTTTGGAGCCTCCTGTAAGCAATAATTTTGCTAATATCACAATTTGATTAAAAAATGCTTCTAAAAATGGTGGTAATACTTGGAATAGCAAGAAGATGCAAATATGTGAGATAGACAATAGATGCAAAAAGGGAGATTTAAAAGAAAATTATGCTGTGAAATAGAAGTTCCTTATAATATGTAATAGTTAATAGTAGTTTTGAACCAGGGAAATAAGGTTTTTAAACCTTTCTATATAAATAAAATAAATAAAAAATATAGGGGATTCATACTGCACTATCATTCGCGCCTCCCCGATTTGTAATTCCACTCTGCCTCAGTACACTGTACAGGCGTTCATTACCCACTGAGAACCAAGTCCCGGGCCCATAACACACCAATCATCATTTCAGGTTCTGCAACAACCTCTAGCTGTGCCGAACCTTGATGAGCTCACATGCACCATCGCTGATGGGATTAGCTCCCCCAAGTTTTGCACAAGTTTATACAAGACAAATAACAGTTGGGTCCTTGTTCAAAGGAATTTCAAGTACACTCAACTATTGGCACTAGTGGGGTTCGAACTCGGGATAAATATATCCACCATAGTAGAAATGCGACAGTAACAATAAGTGCTATCTTTGTGGTTTTATGATCCTAATCAAAAGTCATTTGTTTCTAGTTGCTGCATTACCCCCAATTGATGCTACCAAACTGTTGCAAGAAAGCTTACATGCTGCGGCCCTCAGGATTGGCGACAGTGAAGAACGAAGACATCGGACCACAGAACGGATTGTACTTCTACAGCAATTTTTGAAACCTGGTGCTGAACAGGGTGAGTAAATAGAGACAATATGCAGCATAGCATGTGACATTGAAAACTAATGCTGCTTGGCCTTATTTGTTGTTGCAAAAATGACATCAACTAAAGAAGTCTGCTATCTTGACCTTGTGAAAATGTTGTGTTAAGGCTTGGCGTCCAAAGACATTCGCTCGGTCGTGTGACATTCCCTCTTGATATCCGCTCTGACTTATTTGCTAAAACAGCGAGCGAATATCGCTCTCATTGTGCGAACATCGTTTCATTAGATGAAAGTGAATGTCACTCGCACATGTTGTTGTGCTATGATTATTGAATAAACAAACCTAAGAATATTCGGATCGATCTTCGATCCAATTCAATCTGAAGTGTAGCGAATGTTGTGAAATTTGTTTGCTTCCCAATGGAGCGAAGTTGTCTTGGTAGAGTGAGCGAATGTCACTCGGGCACGCGAATGTCTTTGGACGCCAAGCCTAAGTCCAGAATCAATAGTTTGGGTACAATAGCAAGTCACAAACAAACTATTTTTAATTTTTTTGACATGAATTTTTAACTGGGCTACCACACAACATAAATAGCAGTCTGCGAAAAAATCACTGACCATCCAGGATTCAAACCTGTGACCTTTGCATTACTAGCGCCACGCTCTACCACCTGAGCTAATGAGTCAGATGGGGAAGAGCGGTCAATTTTATTGTCTCGCCCTGAAAATTTCAGGAAGAGACATAGCGATCCGATTTTCTGTCTGCCGTCCGGAGCATATCTTGGAAACTGCATGCCCTACGTTAATGATAATTGGTGACTGGGTAGACCCGGAGCAGAACTGGATCCAGCAACAATTTCGGCGCAAAATATGCTAATTAAGTACCTAATTTGCATAATTTATGCAAAAAATGGTTTAAATGGCATATTTTACAAACCGTGCACCCTACATTCATGAAATTTATTGGGTAGGTGAGGATAGAGCTGCGCTTGTGCCAGCTGCAATATGATCGCAAAATATGTTAATTAAGTACCTAATTTGCATAATTTATGCATAAAATTCAACTTTGTCCGATTTCAAAGGTTAAGGTGTCAAATTGTTCGTCATGGACCAGCGATCAAAAGTGTCAATGGTGACCCTATTGTCCGACCTTTCCCTGGGGGTCAAAAGAAAGGTCAAATTTTCAACTTTGTCCGATTTCAAAGATTAAGGTCTCAAAATGTTCGTCTTGGACCAGCGATCAAAAGTGTCAATAGTGACCCCATCGTCCGACCTTTCCCTGGGGGTCAAAGGTCAAAAGAAAGGTCAAATTTTCAACTTTGTCCAATTTCAAAGGTTAAGGTCTCAAAATGTTCGTCTTGGACCAGCGATCAAAAGTGTCAATAGTGACCCCATCGTCGGACCTTTCCCTGGGGGTCAAAGGTCAAAAGAAGGTCAAATTTTTCAACTTTGTCCGATTTCAAAGATTAAGGTCTCAAAATGTTTGTCTTGGACCAGAGATCAAAATTGTCAATGGTGACCCCATCGTCCGGCCTTAAACTGGGGGTCAAAGGTCAAAAGAAAGGTCAAATTTTCATCTTTGTCCTATTTCAAAGGTTGAGGTGTCAAATTGTTCGTTTTGGACCAGCGATCAAAAATGTCAATGGTGACCCCGTCTTCTGACCTTTCCGTTAGGGTCAAATTTTCAACTTTGTCCGATTTCAAAGATTAAGGTGTCAAATTGTTTGTCTTGGACCAGAGATCAAAAGTGTCAATGGTGACCCCGTCATCCAACCTTTCCGTTGGGATCAAGGTGTCAAATTGTACCCTTGGGATCCACCCCACAACTGAATGATTAAGTAGGCGGTCGATACACAGGGCGAGACTACTTGTTCGCGAACCATCTTGTATCTGTAGGCCTTCTGTTCTAACCCCGTTCCTCTAACATCCTCTCATCCGAGAAGTATCATTTAAATGGGTCATCTTTATGCAATATAGAATCATTGAACTTGAAATTGATTTTATCCGTTTAATATGTCGTAACGGGTGTCAATCCCTTATTTCAAAACCTTCTTATGCCCTGTAAGTCAACAACATGTATTATTATTGTTGGTATTTTATTTAAGAGGGGAAAGCACCTTACCCAATTTGACGTTTTTGCAAATTTATTTTGTACCATAACTTTTTAACAAAGTGCTTAAAGTTAACAAAAGTATACACTACCAGAAAGGAATTTTCACAAGGAACATGATGGTGATGATTTTTGAAATTTGGTGATTGAATTTAAAAATTCAGATTTTCAATTTTTGGCCATTATTTGACCTTATTTGGCATGAAATTCAAAAAATTGGTCAAAATCCTCAAAAATAAAAATGATGCAACATCCGAGTGGATCACAAAAAACATGTTTTTTGGCCATTTGGGCTTCCAAACAAGCTAAAAATAACAATTTTTTAAAAAATGACTTTGGAATATGAATTTTAATTGAAAACATCCACTTGGATGTTGCGTCATTTTTATTTTTTGAGGATTTTGACCAATTTTTTGAATTTCATGCCAAATAAGGTCAAATAATGACCAAAAATTGAAAATCAGAATTTTTAAATTCAATCACCAAATTTCAAAAATCATCACCATCATGTTCCTTGTAAAAAATTCCTTTCTGGTAATGTATACTTTTATTAACTTTAAGCACTTTGTTAAAAAGTTATGGTACAAAATAAACTTGCAAAAACGTAAAATTGAGTAAGGTGCTTTCCCCCATTAATAGACAAATTGTGGCTCACATGCCAAATTACATGTTTATTAACAATTGTTAAAATACAATAATATTACAACTGTATAAACTAAATAGCAACAATTTTTGTTATTTCTTTTTGTCAAGCAGGTTCCACGAGTTTCTTAACAGCAATAAAACAGCGAGTAACGGCACTGACTGGAGAGTGGGAAGAGCGAAGTGGCTCCAGGGAAGCTTGGTTGAATAGTGAAGCTATTGCTGTGGCTAAAGTACAAGAGAGTGGAACTTTCAGGTAAATTATATTTCCATTATAGCTGTTACAAACATTTCGAGTACCTTTAGAAATGCCTCAGCATCTTACTTTTCCTCAGATTCAAGGTCTACAATACAATGCATCCTTAGGGCTCAATCACACATCAATGTATAGAGCTTAATGTCCTCCTAACGGAAATTATTGTGGTTAGTGTCAATTAGGCAAACATTCAATTTGTTATCCATATAATGATCTCTCGTAGGCATACCTTCAGTACTTGAAACCTTGGTTCATTATGATGCATGTGTTCAGAGTCCAGTGATTTAATCACTGAAATATTGCTCGATATGCAGATTTTACACGCGCTACAAGAAATGCGCTTTAAAATTTCAAGACCACGTATCGAGCAATGTTGCAGTGATGATATCGTTGGATTCTGAATGCCCCATTAGGTGTACGTTGATCTTAATACATTAAGTAAGAGCACTATATAAATGCCTGCATTGTATTTTATCACTTCGTTGAACTAAATCCTTGAGTCCCATTGGTCGAAAGCCAATTAAAATATAGCCGTATTACATATTCTAAGTCTAAAAATGACCTTGGCCGCGTAATCAAAAAGTTATCATGCAGGGATGACTGCGCGGAATGTGTTTTTAATGTGCGCAAACTTATCCTTAAACCATGCAATACGGTTATATATTACCTGTTTGGCAAATCCGTATTGCTTGGTCGACTTTTACCATTTATGAAGACAATTTAGGTAAACTAATTCTGCATAATTAACATTCTAATAATAAGATCCATGCCTACATCAAGTGATAAGTTTGTTACCCCTTGTTTGTTCTTACGCAATACGGATGATATCTATGCTTGGGTGCTGTATCACATTCTGCCGTGATACAGCACCCAACCATAGATATCTTTCTGTATTGCGTGAACAAATGGGGGTAACTAATAGTATTGTATTGTATGTATATATTGGTCCAATCTGAACCTGAGTTACACCTTTAATGTTTTCTGTACCATTTATGATATTTACTATTAAATGTTGTTTTAAATTTCAGGCGATCTGTCTGGCAACACCTGGTCTCCATAGTAACACCACTCCTGGCAGAGGTCTTGGCATTCTGTGACTACAATGACAACTTGAGTCTTGTTGACAAATACCCAGAAGGACACTGGCAACACCAACTATGGCTTGCCATATTGAGTGACCCCTCACTGTCACCAATTCATTATGAAGATTTCTTGTCACCAGTGAATCAAGTTTTAAGAGAGAAGGCATTGGTCAGAGTACTGGGTAGTGGAGAACGGCATTTCACTGGAAGATTGTCATTTTCCTGGCTGCTGAGAAATCAGCTGGAGAATGCACATACAACTGCTAGGGAGCTGAAAGGTAAGCAGTCAATATTTGTTTTATATTTCAAGTGAAAACATAAATATAAAGCTGCTTAATTTTTCAGCTTTAATCTTGACAGCAAGTGATAAGAAATGTGCATACTTGTTATATGTAATTTTATGCTCTGAAACTAATGGGAGATATAATTGGTGTATTATTAATTGATGCATTAGACAGTGGTGCACTTTAAACTATTGCAGAGGAGAGTTCATATTGCTGATTATAACAAAGCATAAAATACAAAGTACCTGCACATTATACCAAACCTTTAATCACCCTTTTGTAGCCAACGCAGAGCAGTCTTCCGTGTACGAAGTTTTCCACAATCAGATTGCACAGTCTCCATGGGGAAGACTTTTGAGCCAGGTGGTACCAGTTGAGGCCAGTCAACAGTTTCTGGAAGCTTACCTCATGGATTATGTGTGTATGGTTTATACTGCCAAATCAGATGTGGAATTGGAGGTATGTCACGATATTATGTTGATGAATTCATAGATATAGATCAATCAGGTCTTGATAGTACTTTCAAGATCAATCAATCAATCAATCAATCAATGATATGCATACCCCATGAAGGAGTCTATTCATACAGGGAACCAATGGCTTAAGGCAACTTCCTAACCACGGAGATGAATGATTTAATAATAAGATCATTCATCTAGAAGAGAGAAATAAGCATTGAAATCATTTGACCTTGGGACTGTGATCGATATATTGCTTCATGTCAAAATGAGAAAAAAATAGACAAGTATTAAACTTGCAATTGATATAATTAAAACCACTGTATCCACCTACCGTAATACGTTTTAAACAATTAAAGTAAGAATGTACATAGCTTTACCATTGAAGCAGTTTGATACCAGCATGCCAAAAATTGATAAAATACTTTGTAAAAATTGTGGTCATAATGATGATTTGAAAAGTGCTGATATTTATTGAATTAAAGTGCTTGTCAGGTGGCAAGTAAAGACAACCAAAACATTTTTGCCTCACTTCAAAAATATGGCTCATTCGCTAAAAAAACTCGCAAACATAATTTGAAGGTTATGTTTACAACCGCTTGCATTTCAGCTTTCATCTGACATCCTATTTCTGATAGTTGACTGAGAAATGAGGGTTTTAAAAGTTCATAATTTCAATATTTCTCAGTTGTTTGTTCGAAATAGGGTGTCAAATGAAAGCTGAAATTCCAGCGCATCTACACAAGATCTTAGAATTATTTTTGCAAGTTCCATATAGGCGCAGGAGTCATTTTTTTCGAGCTAAGGCGATACTTTTTTGGTTGACTTCAGTTGAATTAGATGAGTGTATACAGTATGGCAAGTATATTTAGTTCCTTTAAGTATTTCTCTATTTTACCCATTCTGTATAGGTTGTTTGCCAAACCCTTCAGCTTACCAGTAAAATCCTAATGACACAACAATCAGGACGGGAGACTAATGTAATTCAAGCACTGGTGGCGCTGCACATGGCGTACACACAAATACAAGCACGACTCTCACATTTTTCAAGATTGGTGGAGGTTTATCCAGAGTTGGTGGATCCACAGAATATACAAAGATTGTCCAATCAGGATGGAGAGGTGGTAAGTATTGTGACATTTGATGCCGCAGATGGGCTACTCCATGACTTCCAAGTGATACAAAAATGGCATGGCATATATTTCTTTTACCAGTCAAACTTCTACTCTTGTGGAAAATGTAGTAGTATTACATAGCATGCTCCGGGGG
>JXSR01S027347.1:0-15203 GCA_000969725.1 Ophiothrix spiculata | reverse complement strand
AAAACTGTTAAAATGTGTTTACATTCATATGCAAATAAAACTTGATAAATATTATAGGGTTTATTGTAAAGTTTTCATTATTCTTAATGTTGTATCCTTCTACCGTAAAATCACATTCTTCCAAAACTCACTAACTCCACGCAAATAGCTGGACTTACTGAGTTTTGAAAAAAAATTGCATTTTTCAAAGTTACCATTTCTTTTTAAAAAGACAATATATTTTTATGTTTTTACCTTTAACATAACCGATTCTGGATGGCTGAATATTTTGACTTCAGATTTATTTCGCAAAAAAAAATCTGAAAAAAACACAACATAAAAAACATGATTTTCTCAGAATGAGTCGAAGTGGGCTTAGTGAGTTTTGAAAAAACACTCTTCATATTAGAGTTCTCTTGAACAAAGAAGAAACTTATTGGTGAAAATCCATATTGAACTTGGGTAGCTGATCCTGGCTATGATTGTTAAATATGCAGTGAGGCGACTGGGGTTCCTTGCCTGAGGAAATCATATCAAATAAAAGGAAAGATAAAGAAATTATAAGAAATGACTTGGCAGGTAAAATCTGTGCAGCCTACTAGACTGTTAGGTATTAATTAAAATATTACATGGTTTTGGGAAGTTTGCCACCCTCCTTAATATGAAAAAATTGCATTACATCATATGTATTTTCTTTGTTGTTTTCAAGTTTAATTTGCTTAATCTCTAAACTTGCTTGGCCACAAAACCTTTTTTTGTTGATGTGACGGGTCACAAATGTGGACTGATTGAGGTTCCTTACATGTGGAGATTATTATAGTGATGGACTGATAGAAATTAAGAGAAGACTCGAACAGGTAATTTGGTAATAGACCCCAGTGAATTACAAAGTCAGGAAGACAAAGCTCACTGTAAATTGATTTATTTCTCATTTGCTTACCAGATATGGCTTTGAAGATTGTCCAATCTGTAAAATGGCTATAAGAGAACCCATAGAGCTGCCATGTCATCATGTTTGCTGTAAGGATTGCATCCAGCAGCTATTCCGTCATGCTGGTAACAGGACGTGCCCAATTTGCAGAGCTGAGGTTCCAGAGAACTTTGACATTAAGGTCAAGAAAAAGAACAAGTAAGGGTATTCTACCTTTAGTAAGGGTTGTAGTTGAGGAGGTGTTAAAATGTATATATAGATAGTGTTGACCCGAGGGCCTCAAAACATAACCTTTTTGCAGAAATATTTCTGGAAAACCCAATCAAAATTTATCTAATTTAAAGACAGTGTCAATTTTCCCACATTTTTGTTGTTGTAAATTTAGGCCGAAATGTAGCAGTTTCAGCTGGCTGCAGCGCACAGGTTCAAAAGTGTTAAAAGAAATAAATTACTTTGAAGTGTGTGTAACAGTTTAAGCAAAAACTAATCTGACAACAAGTGGTATTGTTTCTAATCCAAAGAATTGCATGTTAAAATGAACGAAATTTTTGGATAGAATGATAAAATTACTTGCAAATGATATTGCTTACTTGAATAATGCCACTAAATGGTGATTTACACAGAACCCTTGGATGAAATACATTATATTGATATCAAAAAGAATCATAACAAAGTTCTGTGTGCTGATCATTTTTTGCAGGAGCCAAAATCACAATCATGCTTCGGTTGAAATCATTGAATTCCCTACCAATCATGAACCTCATCAGCACACAACCAAGGCATAGAGAAAACAAGCACATCATCACATGTAGTATTAAAATGTATAATATTTCACATGAATACAAATTACAACCAACTACCAACATGCATGGCTTCCATTTTCTGTGTGTTTCAAAGTCAGTGTTCGCCCTTCAAGGGGGAAGAAGGGGTATTCCACTTTGGTCTGGACGGGGGTGTGCGGCCTGGACCGTTGAACCCTAACCCATCTTTAAGGGTAAAAGTGCACCCATGTTTAGGGATTTTGAAAAATTATCTGGGGCTTGCATTGCGGAAAGGCTTTGGCCAATGTTTTAGCTCTTTCTTTCTTTCTTTCTTTCAATATTGTCAACCTCATATGCTTGAGGATATAACGCACAGGCGGATTTTGAAGTCCAGAAATTGACCGAAATGGGGTTGTGAACAGTCAGGGGTAGAATACCCTACTCTTTACAACACTGGCTGCGATTGCATGTACTGGTATGACTCTTCTGTACATGGGACTGATGGCTTTACGTCCCCTCTGAAGGACGACGACCTCTCATGAAATATTTACCCAACTCTAAATACTTCATGTTAGGAGCGGAGTAGATCTAGAATATCTGCCCAATGCTGCTACAAAGTCAGATAAACATCTAAGCAAAGATTCCGAGATTCCATTCCGTTAAGTGCCCTCACCGGGAATCGAGCCCGGGCCCAATGCGTGGGAGGCGAGATCCCTAACCACCACACTACGGCGCCCCACTTGCGCCAGTCTCACGACATACGGCCTTAGTGGGAAGAATGTGCTTAGTCCAAAACAATCCTAGCATGTACTATATACTGATTTCATTTGTAGGAAATTTAATAGCTACAATAAATAGTAAGGATTTTGTTCCCAAGGTTTTGCTGCTACTCAGACATTACCTTAACCTGCTCTTTTCTTATATCGGCAAATTGAACCACTTTATGTGACAAATTACAATCAGTTGAAATGAAAAAATGGTTTAATGACTAAATCTTTTTATCATAGCCAAGGTAGCATGGAAACTATATAAACAGAATATAAATTTAGTAGAAGTTGCGAAAATGATTTTTAACATGAAGGTTTGCTTGTTTGTTTGTTTTGAGTTAAGCTTAATTAACAAAAATAGAATTGATATAAAGTTACCAGGAGTATTAGAGTTAAGAATATTATATATAACTCCTCAACCCCCGTCACTCCTCTAGTCCTTAACTTACTAAGCACCGGACAATTAAAATTAGAAACAGGTTTTTCCAACTTTGTACTGTTTTTCTCATTGTTTGGCGCAGAGCTGCCCTAGAGAAGTTCCATTCCTTCCGTCAGCGTTGCAATGCATTCTTCATGGATGTGGTGTCTCAACTCTGCTTCGCTGATGGCACTGCTCCAACTCAAGAGGTCATCACAAAGCTGCTGTCATATGTTACCAAGAAAGTTGACAGCACCATAGAGGATGTAGAAATCATACACACCAAGCAAATAACGGCTTTCCAAGGAGACTGTATAGATCGAACACCTGTTATCAGATCAGCTCTTCTGAAGTTGCTGCTTCAAGCAAGGTCAGTAAACATTAAGAAATATTGTACTGAGAATTCAGTTTTACCAAATGCAATTTTAGCGTTAAGCATGATAATAAATACGTAATTCATACCTGTCGACATTTTCAAATTCTGAAGCGGGGGACTTCTTTAATCACTTTAATCAATTTATGAGTAAGGTTTACATGTAACTGACATATGAGGCCCAAAAGGTACACAAAAAATATTTATGTAGCTTTTAAAAACTGAAAAGAGACAAAAAGGGTCTCCAAAGCACACATACGACTCACAAAAAGGATCTCATTTTCAATCTCTTTACAAAATGTACCATGTACGCGGTCTGTAATACACGCTAGGGGAACATCGCGGTAGAATTTTTTTCAATGCGGGAGATATCAGGAGGATTTTTTTTTAAAGTGGGAGATATGGGGAGATATGGCTACTCGATCGCAGGCTGCCTAAAATTGGTAGACTCCTGCCAAAATTGGGAGACTTGACAGGTATGGTAATTTACATATTTTATACAAACATTACTTTACTTGACATATTATATGAGATGAAAAACCTAGTTTCCATGATATTTAGTGACTAGTTTGTTGTGGGGCTGAAGTTATGCAAACTGCAATTTGAGTTTTAAATATGCTAATTAGTACCTGATTTGTATAATTTAAGCAAACACTTGTGTAATTGGCATATCTTCTGAACCATTGGATATACCTTGATAATATATATAGTGACTGGGTGGCCCTTGTACCCTGTGAATCTGAGCATAAGATATGCCAAATTTAATTAGCATAATGGTATGCTATAAATTGCAAATTAGTGTCTAATTTGCACAACTTAAGGCAAAATCAGTCGCATATAGGTGTCAAGGAAAGTACAAAATACTATTTTTGTATATTAACTTTTCCTTGAATTCAGTATATTCACTTGCTGTAAATGTTAACTTTATCTTTGACTTTCAGTGTTGATGAAGTCCATACCTACATGAGTCAGTATCTGACCCAAGCTCAGCAGATTCTTGCCAACAATCCTGCCAATGAAATCCTAGATGTCTGTGAACTATTTATCCACTGCATTGAGGTAAATGAGACAAGACCTGAAAAAAATGAAGAGTTACCCTATTCAAAATTTTGACTAATAGTATTTACTTCATAGCCTACATAGGGAGATGATTCTTCTTTCATTACAAAGAGTGTCCATTTCAATTGAAGAGCAGAATACACATAATATTGTTACAAAGAAACACCTAAATTACTCTTATGGTGAAAAATCTGTTAAACCTTGAGGAAATAAATAAATCATGAATTGCCCCTTTAAATAATTTAAGTCTGTTCCTTCGTTATCAATGTATACATTCCCGGTCAAAAGTGTTTGCGCACAAAACCTTTAACCAGCCATATCTCAAGAACCGTTCATCATTTATGCCATATTTTTTCGGATTTATATTTTACATACATAGATCTAAAAAACTCAACAAGAATTGCATTTGAAAATATGGTGTGCTAAACATATTGTGTACTTTCTTCTGCACATAATAAACAGAGTTTAAATACATAACTGCACATTTGTTGGAAAACGTATTACCTGAAAATGTTCTACATGGCTACACGGTGATAACGAGCATTGAATAATAAGCTACATAGGTACATATCAAAAAGTGGGTGTGGTGTATTTGTATATGGCTCATGCTTCAAAACTTAACAGGTGGTCGCCTGTCGGTTATGGGTGGTTCTGGCCAGTTCAACCGAAAAAAACAACCAATCGTCCAATACTGGCCAGAACTACAATCTTCTGCAAAACTGTTGGGACGTTTATAGGAATTCTAGACACTTCATACCTGTTTACTTTCATCCCTTGGTCACTTCATACCCGTTTTTTTTTTCATACCTTTTGGTGGTAAATTATGAATTTTGATTTAATTAAACTAAACTAACATTACTTTTGTCTTGAAAATAAACAATTAGTCAAAACCAAAGTAATATTATTTATTTTATTTTCAATTTTACAGTTTATTTAAAATTTGAAGGAATTTTAAAGGCCAATTTCCGTAATTTGTTAAAATATGTAAAGTTTTGGTAAAATCCGCAATTATTTCATTTCTGATCATTTGTACAAAGAAATTATTGAATTATATTTATTTTATGATTTTTTATTCACTTAACTTAAGTTAAAAATATTAATTTAACAGGTAAATGTAAAATATTAGCTGACAAAACATGCAGTGTATGAATCTCGGGTATGAATATTGAACGGGTATGAAGTGTCTCGGGTATGAAATGTCCAGCTTCCGTCCCTAGTAGTATTGAGCATTTCTCCCCGCTCCCCTAGATCAATGTTGAGTAGACATGTTTGCATCAACATTGATTTGGGGATATCAAAACCACTTTAGTAACAGCAAGAATACCTTTTTACGCACACGATGAAATTTTAGTTGCTATTGTGGAGCTTATTAATAATGGCACAAATGTCCCAACGAGAATTGCAGAAGATTGTAGCAGACAATGGTCAGTTGAGTTTTGACCCAGCCCCTAATTCTAAGCAGACCAAGTCTGTCTCTTTTTATTGTTTACTTCTTTTGTTTGTGTCTTATGTAATTTAAGTGTCAGCATATTCATTTCATATATGATTTTTATAATTCAATTTTCAGTGCAGTATAGATTAATTTGATAATATCAAATGGTTTTTATCCATACAGGATTCCATTATACTAGAAAGCTCTGCTGAAGCTAACCCAAGCCTAGGCCTACTAAGATCTGCTACACGTTTAAAAATATCAGGTTATTTCTATCAAAACAGGATTCACTATACCAGATAGCTTATGCTTAGGCTAACCCTAGCCTAGGCCTACTCAGATCTGCTATCTATCAGTTAATAATGTCCAATGATTTTCTATCCATACAGGATTCACTATCCGTAAGCTTCTGCTGATGCTAAACCTGGCCTAGGCCTACTTAGATTTGCTATCTATCAGTTAATAATGTCCAATGATTTCTATCTAGTTATCTATACAGGATTCACTCTATCTGTAAGCTTCTGCTAATGCTAAACCTGGCCTAGGCCTACATAGATATGCTATCTATCAGTTAATAATGTCCAATGATTTCTATCCATACAGGATTCACTCTATTCATAAGCTTCTGCTGAGGCTAACCCTATGGCCCTACCTAGGCCTACTGAGATCTGCTATCCATCAGTTAATAATGTCCAATGATTTCTATCCATACAGGATTCACTCTATCAGAAAGCTTCTGCAGAGGCTAACCCTAGCCTAGGCCTATTGAGATCTGCTACACATCAGTTCCAACACGCAGCACAGACTCTTGCCCAGCATGAACACAGTGGTCTAACAGTGCAGTACCTTCAGGCGATTGCTGGGGCACGGTTCGCTGTGGTTGTGACGGCTCAATTTTTACATGAGATGTATTGTGGAAGCAGCAAGAAACAGGACAGACAGCTTGAGAGACAGGTAAGTAATATTCAGAACAGTTTAAAGGTGGTATGTAGACCCAGCTGGTCACTGTTTAACAAGAAACAGGACAGGTTGCTTGAAAGACAGGTATGAAATATTCAGGATAGTTTAAAGGTGGTATCTGGTGGGTCACTATGCAACAAGAAACATTACAAAGAGGTATGTGGTGTTCAGAACACTTAAAGATGTTAACTAAGCCATGTTGGTTAATGTTTTGTAGTGGTAGTGGGTTGACTACTGTACTTGTAATCAAAAGCAATGGGAACCATGCATGGGCTTTGGCAAATAACCTTTGATCTTACCATTAGTCTAAGCCAATGAGGCTTTTAAGTCATGAATGAAAGTACCTTTTTTTTTTGGTTTGTGCTTAAAACTTGTTTGTGTGTGAAAGTTAATCTGTGTTGGTAATTAACAAATCCATTATATTTAAATTTTCCATCTGCTATTGCTGCAGACTTCTTAACTCTTTCAGTGCTGGATCGTTTTTAAAATTGTCACTATTGGTTATAGGCCCACTGGACTTATTTTTTTCAACACACCAGTTCTCATGATTAACAGCATCATTGATAATAATTTTGAACCCATTTGTAAACAATGAAATGCTTTTTCTTGTCATGCTATTAACTTTTAATTTAATTTATTTTTTGTAAGTAAAATTTGTGAAAGAAAAAAGTCAAAACAATTTTCTGTTGCAACTTCTCAATTTCCCCACACAACATAATTCAATCTATAAAGCCTATAATGTATACCAAGAAATCATGTATTGATTTATTGACACCCATTCATTATTATGGTCAATGGCACTGATTGCTAAGGTGCTCAATTAGCATAACAATTAACCACAACGAAAATTCCCTACACAGAAGAATTTTTGATTCTACTTTTATCATGATAATTTTATATAAAATGATATGAAAAAATTGGGAATGAATTTATGCTTGCTATGTCTATATTGTAAAAGTTCATTATTTCCTCTTTCTATAAATACCAAAAACTCCTCATAAAACCTAGTATTAGTGGAGATATGGTCAGACAAAGTTGGTCATGAAAAAAAATGTTCATTTGGGCGGCTGGCCACCTGCCGCACTGAATGGGTTAAGCCAAATGACCCGTTTCCCGCAATGACTTGACCTTAGTCAATGGCGTCAGACACGGGTCATATGATTTGGTAACTTATAGCGGCCCCCGTCTTACACCAGGGCACTTCAACCTACTCTCAAACAAGACGGGGGCTGCTACAAGTTACCAAATTGTATGACCATGTCTGACGCCATTGGCTATGTTCAAGTCATCGCGGGAAATGGGTCATGACTAAAGAAATCTGCAACGATAGCAGATGAAAATTTCCAACAAGGTGAATCTATGTGTTGTGATCCAAAGTTTAAATATAATGGATTTGGTGTGTTGTTTATAATGATGTACACCCTTTGTCATGTGTTTTGTTACAGATCAAGATTGTATTTGATGAAGCTGCTGCATTTTGCAGACATGAAGACTACCACCAAGCCCATTTATTCCTCATCAGACATCTGTGCAATTGCTATGGAACTAACACCATTGAAGCGTTATCACAGCACCCTCACCTAGCTTGGGTCAAACCAAGGGAGCTCTTGACAGCTGTAAGTGTGCAGTGTAGGAGTACAGGTTGGGATGGGAAAGGTGATTTGGCAAACATATAGAACTTGCAGTTCATAACTAGATCAGGGGTTTAACTAGTGAGCTTTAAAAAAGCATGTTTTTTGTCATGCATGAGGGGCTCATGTGGTCTAGTGGAATAGTTCAGTACTCTGAATCATGAGATCGTGAGTTTGAGCCCCGCTACGGTCAACAAGTTATGTCCTTGGGCAAGGCATTTAATCCTCATTGCTTTTTGATCCGACAGTTATTGGGTAGCTGTTACGGGGAACATTACAATCTAGGTGCAGATAGGATGCGCCTGGCCAGCGACAACTAGTTAATGCGAAATAATTGTGATGGTTTCCTGACGGCAACGTAATAATAATTGGCGACAGCGCTATGCATACATAGTTAAAAAGCGCTATAAAAATTTTATTATTATTATTATTATTATTATTTACTACTGTTGATATCACAAATTTATAACCACCATTGACTAATCAACCCAAACCATCACCTGTGAATAGATGAAAATGCAGTCGGAATAACATGCATATACTTATAGCAAGAAATGTACCCGATTGATTATCCTTATTGCAAACTGAAGCATTACCAGTGTTACTTGTGAATGGATTGTTCTATGAAGCTGCCAGGGAAATTCAGGCCTTCATTTTTAAGGCGAGCTTGATTGCTCTCCTATGCTTGCCTAAACAGTCTCTTAGGAGAGCAATATTTAGCTTGTCTCAAACTGCTAAAATCAGCTAATATCTAATGTTGTGACCTAAAATCACTCTCCTGACAACTCTCCTTGAACCTTTCAGGAGAGTCATTTTTAGCTCTTCAGCATTTTTCAAAAATGAAGCCCTGAAATTATCTGTAAGTTGTATTTTATACACACTTAAAAGATGAATATATAAGTAACAAATGAAAGTTGATACCACTGCATGTGACGTTTGTATTACATACATAAATACAAAGCCAATATTGTTTGTGGATTTAATTCATAAACACGTAGAGGGCAGCATCCACACAGTAGTCCCCCCTCCACACAAACATACATTGTCAAGGTAGTGATGGACCGGGTCTACGCTCGCAAGTTTGAGAATGCATTCATGACTTACTGCCACAAACAATATAGCTTTCAATTATGATCATAAAAGCATAGTGATGTTTTATTTTGTGTATATTTACTACTGATAGTACTATTTAATAACATTATCTTGTTTTCATCATTTAGATTGCTCAAGTCCCCGACAGGTTTGTTATATGTGGTGATGCATATAGATCTATACGAGAAGCAGTAGCAGAGTTCATTATGACAGGACAGTTCAATGGAGTCACAGCAGCTGTTAGGGTAAGCTTATTTATTTCTCAGTTTCAAAAAAGGTTAGCCTCTGTAACTCTTTCTGAATGGAATACAGATAAATCTCTGCTTTGTTATCAATTTTATTTGCTAGACCATAGAAAGAAAAGAAGAATTAAAATTGGTGATGGATTAAACTTCTACACTACATAAATCACCATACCTCAGAAGCCCCTTTAGCTAGTATAGTGTTCTGTGTTATCTTCTTTCTGTTGATGGCATCAAAACATGATGTATGAAGGCACAAGAACTTGAGGTAATTATTTGTCCCTCTTTTGGAGCAAGTTGTCCTAGGCAGAATCCAAGTCCAGGCCTTTATCTCTGTTAAGGTTTGGTCTATTAGTCTTTATTTGTATGCTCCGGCATGCATTACTGGCCAGTACTTGATGAGAAAATTCAAGTTGTTGTGACGTTATATGTCATCTTTGACGTAACCAACAACAAAATGATTGCAGCATACCAGCTAACGATGGAAAGTACTCGGGAGGTTTGTAAATTTTTGTGGTGCAGAAGCTTATCCATCACAAATTTTATTTTCTACCAGTACATATGAATGGCCACTTTTTTATTAAAGAAAATTTGAATTAGGGAGATCTATCCTGATTCCATATGTGTCAGTAACCGTATTTGGATCGTTGTCTTTATGACCAT
Organism: Ophiothrix spiculata; assembly: GCA_000969725.1. NCBI lineage: Eukaryota > Metazoa > Echinodermata > Ophiuroidea > Amphilepidida > Ophiotrichidae > Ophiothrix > Ophiothrix spiculata. The sequence continues at coordinate 4,895 of JXSR01S027347.1, read as the reverse complement.
CAAATATTCTCATTATCTTTTCATGTATTTTTAAACAACTTGGAGATGCTAACATTAATACTTTTACTGCCGAGCTCCCCAATTCTGGGTAGGTAGAATTTAACACTACCTACGTATGTGCTGCCTCGAAAAATGACAAAAAAGCGCAAATTCGCGATTCATTATTTTTTGACGAAGTCCCCGTATACCCTATCATTAGCTCAGAACCACACATTTTGGTGACGTCAGAAAAAGTGGGAATTGTTCTGAACAAGTTTATTCTTTTTGTGGCAATCCTACTTCTGTATGATTTTGAAAAGATCAGTAGAAAGGTGCAATGAAAAATCAGTGGTCCAAAACGCTTTGGGTCAGAAAAATGAGAAAAAAAGTCGCGATCCAAACATGTTCTAGAAACACCGAATTTGCGGTACGTGACCACGAAGCTTCTCTGTGCCGATGTAATGTCAGTGAAAAATGGTGCACTGCTGAAAAACAGCGATAAATTCAGCTCTCTATTTGTTGAAGATGGTGATAAAGAGAATGATTTTGAAGGGTTTGGACAAGACGAATTTGGTGCCCTGTATTAGAATCATTACAATGGCGAAAGTGGGGATGAATTTGATTTAGCTGGTGAACACTTTAGAGCACTGGTGAAACATTGTCTGGTGAAACACGTTGATTGCAAACAGCTATTCATGATTTCATAGGCTGCCTGGGCTTGGTGAAGTAAGTGTTAACATTTGTATTGCTTTGTGTTCTTCAGGATTGCCAGCAGGGTGGTAAGCAGCGTGAGTGTGCCTTACTTCTATCTTTGTATCGTGAAGTCACTTTGTCTCATTGTACTCAGGGAGACCAAGAACCAGTTGCACAAGAGGTAATTTAATTTATTGGTCATTACTGGTATTATATTCAAACTTGATGTTGCAAATAAAAATACACTGTGAATTAAACTTTCCAAGATTTCTTACAGGACTGAGTGTTTCTTCAATTTTTCTATGTATGTTAATTTATGTATTCAACAACAAAACAGCATGGATTGAACCAAGAAAATACATCTCCCAATCTTTCAGAAACCATTGCAAACAGGTTACCTTGCAAGCCATTTTGGAAAATTGGGAAATGGAACATTTCCATTACTTTATTTGAACAAATTATTTTCAAAAGTATGAGGTTGAGTTTGAATTGGCATAACATATGCAATTCTCAAGTGCATAAGCTTAATATATTTGTGAATTACTTGTAATTTGATTTTCAAGTTGGCGTTAAAAAAATAAAATACATTAATGAATGCTTTAAAATATTTGCACATAATTCTCTTTTCTATGTGTTGCTTATTTTCAGGTTAAACAACAATTCTTAACATACATCCAGAGTATCCCTGCTGTCAGTAGCAAGGTAAGGGAAATGCTAAGTGTCTTGGGTTCAACAAATATGTACAGACTTGGAGGGTGTGAAATAACTACAATCTCAGTTGTACTGAGGGGCATATCCAAGACGCAAGGTTCATGATTTTAATCTAGAAATTTGAAAATGCCAGTATATATTTGTATGTTTCATTAATTTTAGGAAAATGTTATGAAGTTTAATAACAAGTGAATATACGCTTTGATCATTTATTTCACAGGCATTAGCAATTTCATTGGTTACCAACCAACTTGGACCAATCACAGCTACTCCTGGCCAGACAGTCTTGGTACAGACGCTTTCATCACTAGTAGCTCATACATTTATTGCATTGAGTACTGCACCAGATCATGATCTACTGAGACCATTGAGGAACATCCTGGCACAGCCTGGACAGATGCAGGTAGGTAATTGGTTACCAACGAACTTGGACCAATCACAGCTACCCCTGGCCAGTCTGTCTTAGTACAGACTCTATCATCACTAGTAGCTCATATATTTATTGCATTGAGCACGGCACCAGATCATGATCTACTAATACCACTGAGAAACATTCTGGCACAGCCTGGCCAGATGCAGGTAGGTAATTGGTTACCAACCAACTTGGACCAATCACAGCTACCACAGGCCAGTCAGTCTTAGTACAGACTCTATCATCACTAGTAGCTCATACATTTATTGCATTGAGTACGGCACCAGATCATCATCTACTGAGACCATTGAGAAACATCCTGGCACAGCCTGGACAGATGCAGGTAGGTAATTGGTTACCAACCAAGTTGGACCAATCACAGCTACCCCTGGCCAGACAGTCTTAGTACAGACTTTATCATCACTAGTATCTCATACATTTATTGCATTGAGTACGGCACCAGATCATGATCTACTGAGACCACTGAGATCATCCTGGCACAGCCTGGTCAAATGCAGGTAAAAAAAATTTGTACTTTTTGTCTTTCCTGAAAATTTTCAGGAAGAGATACTATCCTTAAAACTGTCCGCCGTCCGCCCTCCACATTTCTTGTCTGGAGCAAATCTCAGAAACCGTATGCCCTATGTTGATGATATTTGGTGAGAAGGTAGGGTTGAAGCCGAACTGGTGCTGCGTACAATTTGAATCCAAACTATGCATATAAAGTACCTAATTTGCATAATTTATACATAATTTTTCATTTTAAGTATATCTTCTAAACCATAAGGGCTATGGTAATGAAACTTGGTGTCATGAAGGGGTTCGAGATGAGGGGGGGAGTGCGGTGAAGGTCATTCAAGGTCAAAAGGTCATTTAAGGTCAAATTCAAATTGTTCAAAAGGTTGACCTGAGGTCATCCAAGGTCATTTTGAGGTCAAGGTCATAACTCATGAACCACTGACCCCACATGGATTAAACTTAGACCATAGAAAGTGCTTAACCCAAGGGCAAGGTCATAAGGTCATCGGAGGTCAAATTTCCAAACTGGTCAAAAAGTTGCCTTGAGATACATTCAAGGTCATACAATTTATTCACAGGTCATCCAATGTCATGTTTAGGTCATAGCCAGTCAAAGTCATAGCCATAAATTATGAACAAGTACCTAATTTGCATAATTTATGTGTAATTTTTTATTTTAAGTATATTTCCTGCACTTGTCCCAAATCTAAAGGGGACGTTTGGCCGGAAATGAATGTTACTTTCAATTAGAAAGTATGTGTATGCAACACTAGCCGAAGTCCATTGATTCAAAATCAAAAAATTGACCCAAGATCATCCGAGGATGATGCAGCAGGCAGTCGATGCAGCAGGGGAGACTACTGGTTCGCGAACCATTTTGTTTATTTTGAAAGATGTAAAAATCAGACTGTAGAATTTCTATTTCCAAAATTGGGTTATATATACATCTAAATTTAACCATTAATGTTTCAAGGTCAGAATTTTTGAATCATTTTACATTTATACCAGAAGAGTATTTTATATTTCAAACCAAATCAAGTTTATATATTGATGTATTTTCAGACATCTTTCTTCCCTACTATGCCAGAAGATCACAGATGGGAAGCAAGAGAGGCCCTGACAGGTGTGCAGTGGTATGGTAAGTTGGAAATTTAAATAATAGTTAACAATTTAGACAATTTATGCATACCTAATTGGTAGCATGTAGAGCATCAGTGACTAGTTATGCTTGCAGAATAGAACCAAGAAAATCTTCTTGATAAAGTGCCGTGTTACAGTTGTTACGTTAACTTTGTGACAGCAGTTATGCTGATGTGAATGTGTTTATGGCATATAATGGCAGTGACAACCAAGTTTGTTTTTCTCCCAAGTGGGTTTACTTGATCTAATCACAACAGGCAAATTTAACACAGCTGATATTATTTACCTTGTCATTTTGGTAACAATAGTAATTCCAAATGAATTTCAGTTTGTGACTAAATATTGCCTATTATTACTATTATTGATGACTTTATTTATATTTTTTCAACAGAATGCCCTAATGGTCATCCATACACAATTGGAGATGTAAGTAGTGGTGTAGTAAAGTTACCCTATAACCTTAATAAATGCAAAGTAACATAGCCTCAAGATATTGCTCATTCAATATTTATTGCATAATAAATGCACATTTCATCTCGTAATTAAAATGAGACAAAATCAATGCATGCACGGTCAATTTTGATGCGTCTAATACACGAGGCCCATAGGGGGCGAGTACATTGGACAGCAATCAAAATTTACTGCAAATGCACTGATTTGATCTCATTTTACAAGCATATGGGAATGCAAATTTATTAATCTAATTCATACACAACAGAAAAATAATATTGTATCTTTTGTGAAAAGAAATAAGGCCTTTATAATACCATCAAAGTCCAAAACTTCTCTAAACTAAATAAATCATCACCCGACAAAACCAACAAAATATTCATATGCATTAAACACCCGCCACGCAAACCAGAATGCAACAAGCACTCTACATTGTTAGTTTTCAAGCCACTATGCATACTTCATCTTCTTGGTTCTGATTAGCTCCATTCAAGACAGCATCTAAGAAGCTATTTCTTATCTTCATCTACAATCAAATTGTTGAATGAATGAGTACTTTTGGCTCTATTCAACCATTTACAGTAGCAGCAATGATAACAAGTAATATTCAAGTCAATTATGATAATTCAACATTCACTTCCTACCCTCCCCTTCCACCCTGTTTCTATATTTGAAAGAATGATAGCAGTATTTCAATCAACATTCATTGGGGAAGAGGGAACTTTCAAAAATCAATGAGATGTATAGCAAAATGTGCCAACACATAGTAGATGTCTTTAATGACATAAGCAAAACTATAACACTGGGCTGATTACCTCTGAAATGATGTTGGCTAAAACAATTTGCATACCTCTCTCGGAGTGGTATGGGACCAAAGCATTATAGCACCCCTATAACGTAAAATGGACTAGTCCTGACCTCAGGTCACCGACCGACGCCATTTATCTGCCTCACTTTTCGTTTTGCACTAGTGCAATACGGACGTGGGTTT
>JXSR01S027346.1:35995-47066 GCA_000969725.1 Ophiothrix spiculata | reverse complement strand
GTCAAGGGGTTTTGGAGTTTGAGTATTTTATTCATTGCGCCGTCTGAAAAAATGTAACACCGCCACCTTTTTTGGGTGCCCACCTTATGACATGCGACCTGACAATACTTCAATTTCTGCAACTGATTTCATTGTCAAAGAGTTTGTAATTATGATTTCGTTTGCATGTTCTATACAAATTACCAGTTAGAAAAAGAAGATTTGAAAACCAAATAGTATTCCTCGAAGCTGTATTTTGTTTTCACTCCCATAGTTTCAGTGGATGGGGATTGCTGGTTACTTGTATTTAAAAATGGATATCATGCCCCAATATTAAAACACATTTCTTTTTATAAAGCAGTTTTTCAGGAAGCACTTTACATTTCTGTATTTGGTGTCTGGATAAAATGGGTGGAGTAAAAATATAATGGGTGGCGTTCAAACCCACTGCATAAAGTGGTAATCCTTGCGAAGACGACAAAAGCACATTTTATGGGCAAGCAGACCCTTCAAATAGGGTCGGTCGGTCGGGCAATTTTTTTAAAACTAGTTTTAATAGCTATTATTATTTGTAGTCAAAATCAAACATACTGACACTTAACATGATGTATCAATCTGCTGATTTTATGTTAGGCTTGTGTGACTAGGTTTATGTGACATGTCTTAAATATTCTACTTGGTGTCTACATATATGTAGGGTGATGACGGAGATAATACATATCTTATTTTTCAATTCTTCTTTTATTTTGAATTTCACTACTGATGCCAACATTTTTATTTCGTAATTTATGTGAATACACTAACTGAATAAGTTTTCCTTTAGTGAAAGCATATTTCCGGATGAAGTACATACAAGCTTAGCCCTAATGTGTGTGGCCTTGACTCTCCAAATTCTGACTAAATTTATTTGTCTTACATGCTCCCATAGGACTCCCATATATGTCTAAGCCTACTTTTCCATAGTTATTGGTTCTACTGACATTATTTATGAAAGACATGAGAATAAATTCAGCTAATTTTGTCTCCTTTTCAGAAATTTACAAAGCATAAGAATACTGGCATCGTAACTATGAGAACACTCATGTCAGCCATTCTTCTCACAAAAGGACCTGTTTCTACATACAATGCTATTCACACAAATGGGAGTCCGGTAGCAGTAAGACGTTGTGTCAAAAGTCAATTTCTGAAAGCAGCGACCGCCCTTCATTCAGCCAATTTGGGCTATCTGGTCAAAGTTCAAGGAACATGGAATGCCGTCAATGATGTGTTCATTAAAAAAATGCCTTGGGATATGAAGGCTGGCCTTGATAATGAAGCAAATCGTGATCTGTGTAGCCTTCATGAGTATACTAGTAGATTTTACATGGCCACACCTGCTAGCGTCACTCAGCGATTACGTGATGAACTTGTCAGACAGCAATTGGTGAAGCAGGAACTTTTTGTTAATCCGCAAGGAAAGCATGGAGCATCTACAACTTGAAATTGTCAATACATCAGACTTTCAACTATTAGTTACTTTTTGTAAACCTGATGAAAACTGAAAAATTTTAACGTGGGCAATTCCGCAGCCACTTCTTCACTGTAGAAATAGGAATTGGAATTTTGCGTCATTGAAATATAGTCATAAATATATTTAATTGTTGGACATCTTAAAAAAATCATTTAAAATTATCAATTTGATATTGAGATTTAAAAAAAGTTGTCTGTGAATTCCGACAGTTAGTTTCCTTTGATTAGGGGATAGCAATTGAGCTCTCAAATGTAACTAATTCATACACTTTATGTCGTAGTCTTACTGAAATCAAAAATGATAAGGAGCATGCTCTTGAACGAACAATCCCTTTGTGGTATCAGACTGTAACATACTGTTATCAATTTATCAATACAACTTTTGCAGGATTTTTTTCATTCCATATTTTCTCTCAAATTGTGATATTTTACCCAAATTAATAACATTTTAAAAGTTCTTGAATTGTATTTTGTACAATGTTTTAGCATTCTTGTACTTTAATTGATTATTTATACATGACGATTGATTGTAGGTTTTCACAAGGATAAATTTTCACAAAAAAAAATCATGATACTTTGAGATGATAATATACTGTAAAATTGATTTTTTACCTATTAATTCATTGCAAAATGTAAATAAAATTGTTCAATCATGCCTCCATATGATTCTTCCATCTTTTTTACAAATTTGAAAACTCTTCTATATCTCCTTGCAGGGCTATCCAAAACATGTACGTATAAGGAACACAGCCATTACTACGAGAACCATAATGTCGGTCATTCTTCTAACTAAAGGACCCATATCTTCCTACACTGCAATTCATCAAAACGGACCAGTCGCAGTGCGTAAATTGGTCAAAAGCCAATTTCTTAAAGCAGCAAACGCTCTTGAAGCTGCCAATTTGGGTAGACTTGTTCAGGTGACACTAAATTTTAAGAAGCGAGTTCACGATGTGTTTGTTAAGAACTTGCCGGATGAGATGGGTGAAGCTTTAGCCGAACATGAGGATCTGTGTTCCTTGGAAGATTACACTGCAAGGTTTTTTATGCCGACTCCTAAATGCATTCATCAAAAACTCAGAGAGGAGCTTGTCCAGCAAGGATTTGTGAGGGAGGAACATTTTGCTCAGACACATTTTGATCAGACACTGGAGAGCTGGTCTCCTGGTGTTGTTCCCGGTGTTATGATTGTCAAACTTTGAACAGGTTTATTTGACCTACTGATAAACAGTCATTATAAAATTTTGATATGATTTATTTGACTTTGTGATATTAGGCTTTTACCTGTTAGTGTCAGTGAATACATGAAAACTTTGAAAATATGAGAAACTTTGTATCTATAGGAACCTTCTCAGCTCTTTATTGATTCAGTTACATGGTTATTAGCTTATGTACAATATGCATGTGTTCGTAAAACGTAATCATTTCCGACTTCACAGCCCTGATTATTGTACTTCAATATAAAATCAACAAGGATTGAATTAGTATACATATTATAATGCCTCCATAATCCTTGAAGCTTCAATTATAAATATGACAACTCTTCTGTCTCGTTGCAGGGCTATGCAAAATACGTACGGTATCGGAACACGGTCATTAGCACAAGAACCATAATGTCAGTCATTCTTCTAACAAAAGGACCCATATCTACATGCACGGCAATTCATCAAAACGGACCACTCGCAGTGCGTCATCTGGTCAAAAGCCAGTTTCTGAAAGCAGCAAACGCTCTTGAAGCTGCTGGTTTGGGTAGACTTATTCAGGTGACTCGGCAGTTTAAGAATCAAACGCACGATGTGTTTATTAAGAAGTTACCAGAAAAGATGGGTCCAGCTCTGGCTAAAAATGCAGATTTGTGTTCCATGGTAGATTACAGCAGAAGGTTTTTTATGCCGGCTCCTAAATGCATTCATCAGAAACTAAGGGATGAACTTGTTAGCCAAGGATTGGTAAAGAAGGAATATTTCGATCTGACATGATTGGGACTATAGCTAGGATTTCCGAGTTGTGCATCATTTTGAACAATTTGTAATGGCGTAAAAATATGTGATTTATATTTGATGTTCAATGGCTCAAAACACAATTGGTTTTGACATACATTGTACCAACTTATCGTAATGTTTTTGCAGCATTATAATGATTAAAAAACATTACAAAACATTTACCTTATAGAAATGCTTAATGCTCTGATCAATGAGCAGGTTATAGAAAAAAAAAGTTCATTAGTTGTAGCAGTATTTAAGTTGGTATGATGTTCATAATTTATTTTGCAATCAATGAATTTAAAATTGAAATTAGATAGTGAAAAATATGAATTGTATGTGAATCATTTAAGAATATACCAATGTCAATATATCCATATTAAACACTTTATAATGAAGCTATTTTTCCTTCGCGTCTGTTTATATTCAATTTAAACCATAAATGTATGGGTGACAAACAAGGCCAATAGATAAGCTTTTGATTTAAGTCTACTGGTTATTTCATAGTTTCACATTTACTTTTCATCTGGTTTGTGGTGTGTCAAAGTATGACGTGACTCTTTTACGAGTTGCTTGAAGTTGATATTTTCTGTAGTTGATATTTTTCTTTTAATTAAATGGTGTCCTTAATAGTTGTGTTCCAATATGCCCGTCCATTAGTGTGGTTGTTCTTCCTTCTCAAGATGTGGCAAATTTTACAAGAAAATGGCTACAAAACTGGAATAGATTTATAAATATTTTGCAGTCATTGTATAGCATCTTAGTAGTTAGAAATCACAAGCACCTTTTACGTTTATACGTAGAGGCATATGACCGTGTACAATCAATTTTTGCATAAAAATGGTAGCAGTAAAATGAGCAGAAACAAAGTGTGTTATGTGTATTTTGCATGTTTTTCGCTCCAACAAAAGTGATGTTTTAAGTGTTCTTGGAATTTCATGGAACTAATACAGAACATGTTGCAGGGTGAATGTTGTAGAGTAATAGCTTGCATGGTTCATCAGTGAAGTTGGCTCCAGCATAAAGGAGAATATATCTTTCCACCTAGCACCCACCATATGCTTTCATTGCTTTATAACATGAATATAACCAGCAGCTTGAATAAACACTAGAACATGATAATATGAAGATCATTCTTCTGTCTGCTTACTTACAGAAACGTGGTGGCAGACGCAAAAGCAATCCTGGTATCGTTACTACAAGAACGGTCATGTCGGCTATCCTTCTCATTAAAGGACCAGTTTGTACCTACTATTCTATCCATCAAAATGGAACGCCTATCGTTGTGAGACGAACAGTTAAGAATCAATTTTTGCGCGCAGCGGACGCGCTGGTCGCTGCAGATCTTGGGACTTTGGCGCAAGTCAATCTTTCTGGTAGTCTGCAAAATCGTTTAAATGATGTGTTCATCAAAAAACTGCCATCGGAGATGAAAGAACCGTTAGAGGCAAATTCTGATCTTTGTACATTGGAAGAGTATGCATCAAGATATTTCATGCCGAGTCCTGCATGTATCCGTCAACCGTTGCGTGATGAATTGGTCCGACTTAATTTGGTTCAGAGGGAACATTTCACCGATAGTGATTCAACAGGAGGATTTGTTACATATTTCTAGATAAGCATATAACATGTTTTGATAGGTTGGTGCACCTGGTCGTGACGGGAATCAGTTTGAGTTGAATTTGTTATTTGTGGAATAGGTTTCCCTCTTGTTTCATTTAATTGAAATTTGAAGAATTGGCCGTTTGTAGTAAAGCCTTTTCAATTGTTCAAATAATTATAAATTGATGATCATCATTTTGAAATTATATTCAAATTGAAAATAGTGCAAACGTGCTCAGACATGATTATCTTCAGGTTTTTGCCTGAATTCAGGCAAACATGCTTGGATCTTCACTGTACAAAAGTATTGGGAAATTCACATTTTCAGGCAAATTCAGGCAAATTAAAATTGAGGTAACAATGTACACAAACTATATGTTAAAACTCGTGTGGAAATTAACACAAGAACTGGAACTTGTGCTTATACTAGGAATGTTTAGCTTTTTGGACGTGGATTTATGGTTATGTAAATGACTGAAAGAGTTTTTCCCTCTGCTGCTTTTAATATCACTCAAAATATTCTTTTATATTAAATTATACTTTAGTAATAGTATGTTGTGCTATAACAAAACATCCCCACATACATTGTAGTACTTAACTCAGACATGCAGAGTCAATACATGATGAGGGTATAGTATGAGGGTACACCCATAGTATAGGAGTAGTATGATATGCATGCAGTTGTGTGGACTGAACAAAGCCCTGTAGAGTATAATTTATAAGCTGTTCCAAAAGGCTAGGTCCTTTCCTTGCACTTGCTACATGGTGAAAATGAAATTAGCTTACAGGTCATGTATGGAGAATTGCTTCAACTTATTCATGATAACTACTATTTTATTTTGATTCATGGATTTAAAGAGAATCATGTGCATCAGTATTTTGTGATGGCATCATGTTATAAATATAGCTGGATTGCAATTTCAGCTTTGGGCAATGATTTTTTGAGATGAAACCTTATAAATAGAATACATTGCTGTTAAACTTTGGAAAGTTAATTTTGCCAAATGACAGATGCCATTATTATAGTGGATCATAGATTTTTGCAGTGTTCAAAAATCTATGGTTGGATTAAGTCATCGTCAGGAAGTTATGAACTTGAATAATTAAAGAAGCGTCAGGCCCCTGACACTCTATCCCCATATATTTCATAGCTCATTTGATTACTATTTATCAAGAGTCACTGGTTAATGTATCTTCGCTGATCATGTGATCAGTGGCTCCAGTTAACGAGGACACACAAAGAATAATCCTGCTCAAATATCCATAAATCCTGACATACCAAAAGAAGTTGTCCTTGATGTGTGCAGCATCCTTCATTGTGTGTCCTTGTTTTTGTTCACATATTACGTTACACAAATTGGAATTTAGGCTAATTGGGGCCATGTTTTGGAACTTGGGTGACATCTATGTTTCTCTTTGGAAGCGTCTATAAGTTATTTTCATGTTACAAATGTTCATATATAGTTTATTTCAATATCATTACATTGACATGTCTGTGCTTTTCTTAATCCCTTCTACAATCATTTCATCCTATTCATTTCTGAAGTAGATTTTTAAGCTTTGCCTTTCCATGTAGTTCCATCAATTTTAAACAAATATATTTCCACATCTTTAGATGAGAATCATGACTGACAAGAAGTATTTATCAAATTTGAGTTTCTTTCACTGACATGTGATAAGAGCTTAGAATACACACAATTTTGATCTTCATTTTTTTCTTTGCTTTCAGGGCTTTCCCAAAAAAGTTGTGTCGAGCGCTGTCATAACAACAAGAACCATTATGTCGGTCATTCTTCTCACTAAAGGACCTGTGTGTACATTTACTGCGATACAAACCAATGGCCCTGTAGTTGTACGGCGAATTGGCAAGAACATGTACTACAGAGCCGCTAATGCACTCGTAGCGGCCAACTTAGGATATATAGTCAAAGTTTACGGAAGCGGCAATCGTGCCAATGATGTCTTTGTTAAAAAGCTGCCTTCAGAAATTGAAGAACCGCTTCTGCAAAATTCTGATTTGTGCAATTTGGGAGAGTACAGAAGCAAATTTTTTATGCCCTCTCCAGCCTGCATAAGACCACGTCTTCGAGAGGAACTTGTCAGGCGGCAATTTGTTAAAGCGGAGCATTTTGCACATTATTGATTTGCTACATGTGTGACCTTGATTGTAATGTAACTGGGATAAAGATGCTAAACAGTAGATTTCACTTTGACATCACTACCGAGATATACTTATCAAATCAATGTCTTCTGCCCACCATAAAAGTTACAGTTGAGATTTTTACGAAGACAACTGTCACAAAATCAATGGAATATCTTGATAATCCCAAATGTCCAAAGTGTTTAAATGACCCATTAAATTTGTTTATATGGGATTGAAGTGATTGTAGAAATTACCTTAGAAAGAGAAATTCAAATACTGAGACAACAATAATCCAAACACTTGTGCACCAAATAACACAAACAAAAAAGCAGACAAGCAGAATTAGCTTATACATGTAAAATGCTGTAAATTTGTATAGGTAGAACATGATATTTTATAATGGAATTGATGTATATTATTGAAATATGTAAAATACCGCATGGAATGGTATGTATTTTGCAAGTTTCAAGCGTGTAGGTCATGTCATCAACGCAAAATTCTCAAGGAAATTGTAAAATTGTACATAGTTTTTTTATAAAACTTTCTTACTTTTACCACAAATAATAGTTTTAAAAAGTTGCCATTTTAAGAAGTCATTTGATTTAACCTATTGAATGTTAAAATAATCAGATTATATTGATCTGTTTCAAATGGATAATTTATAAAATTGCTCTTCTGTAAAATTGCTCTTCGACAAAATGTAACAGTTAGTTAAATTGAAGACTTTAAAGCTGTAAGCTTTTAGCATGCTGAAGTAAAATGATGCTTAGATTAGAAAATCATGCATGAAAGAAAAACTTCCTGCAGATAACCATATCATCCACTAAATCACCAACCAAACCATCTCTTCAATCTTGTCCTATTACAGAAATGGAATCCAACGTTTTACCAAAAAATTGAACCTGTGAATCCTAGGACGTTGATGTCTGCCATTCTTCTTACTAGAGGTCCGGTAAGCACCTACGGGGCAGTTCACAGGTACGGACCCACCCGTATACGACATCTCAAGACCCCTATGTTTCTGGAAGCTGCTAAACAACTCGAAAAGGCCAATCTGGGCAAATTAGTTTGTATCACTTCATCCAATGGACGGATTTTGCATGTATTTGTCAAAAAACATCCTAATGAAATGCTTGACGCGCTGGTCGGTAATGAAGATCTGTGCGATTATCATTTGTATGCATGCAATTTTGAAATGGAAGCACCAAGTGTTATCACCCCGAATATGATACAAAAACTAGTGGAAGGTGGTTATCTGCAGGAGGCATACTTAAAATACTAGATTTTGTTATAGCCATGGTGAAAAATTATGAATTCAAATTTGGAAAATGACAGCTAGGCTTTGTGACGACTTGAACTTGAAGAGCCTTGGAGAGTTCATTTATTGTCGAAGAATGCTATGAGCAGGTAGATGTTGAATATTCATTGCATATGAGATCCTCAAACATGAAGGTCTGGAACAAATAAATGAAAGGAAAATCTGATAGACCTTGTGATATCAGTCATAGTGTTAGCGATGTTCAATGTGTAAGTATCATCAACACCTTTTGGCAAATATTCTAATGGTGAAGAATTTTGAAGCATTTCTAAGCATCCCCAATGTTGGATGGGTCTGAAATGTTAGATCTAGATATGAATCCAAACAATATGACGTTTACTCCAGTTAAGTCTGAAAGGGTATAGGGTCAGGTCAGTCAATTATTTTTTAGATATGGGCATAGAAGCAAAGAGGCAAAGTAAGTGAAAGTCAACATTTTTAAAATGTTTGACATTGTTTTGGAAACAAATTAGTTAAAGACCAAAAATATAAAAGGAAAATTTAAATACTGTCATTTCTTTTCATATGTTAATTCGTTACTGTCAACTGCCATTTGTAATGCGTTGTTAATCATCATTTTCAATTTGCGAGCACTTTTGATCTATGTTTGTATATATTATGAAGGAAAGCCAGTATACCATGCGTTAAAAATACAATGGATTTTTTATTTTCATAATTTGTATGTATGTGAATATAGGCATGCGCTGTAAGAAATTTCTAGTTGTAAATATATTGGTAGGCTAGTGCAATTAAATAGTAAAACTTTTCAAACAAATACCACCAATTGGGATCTCTAAGGTAATACAAAGCTGAATTTTAACGGTTCTGAAGGTTTTCAATTGAAACTTGCAGACTCGTATTTTTAAAAGTATTATTTTTGAATATACATCAATTACTTATTTTAAAACTCAAATTTTAGCAACTTCAGATGGGAAGGGGATGCATACAACCAGTTCTGCATACAACTTTGTATTTATAATCTTGTAAGTGAGTGAAGAAATGTGTATCAATAAACTCTATGCCTTCATGGCATTGACATGCAAATTATTTTGGTTCTATCTCTTGGTTTTTTGTCTGATATCCATTTTGCTGATATCCAAAATATGAGACTGAACTCTTACCAACAGGGAATTTTAGGGACTCGATTGAAAAATATAGTTTGTTCTATTAATCTTTCTCACAGTTCTCCAACTTCATACCATGCTAGAATTGACCACAAAACAATTTAAATTTTCTAGGCTATTTTAAAGCAATTTAGCATACATAATAGCATTTAGATGGAACCAGAGAAATTTGGATGCACCATTTTCAAAATGGCAGCCCCAAATTCCCACCAGATATTCAACTTAGAGAAGTGGTGAGATATTTGTACAAACATAGGAATGTGCCACAAACATGGGTAGCAAAATCAGGCTTTTTGGTACCTCGGTGGGTCCTTTCTCTGCCAAATTTAGTAGTTGAATCAGTCTACTTTTTAAAATATATGCCAAATGGCGCAAATTTGGTTAGTTTTTTAGAATTAGGTGGAAAATAAAAAGTAGAATGAATCTGCCTTTTGATTTAGAATTGTTACTTTTTTTTAAATAGCGCATCCAACCAAAACAGTAAACTCTAAAATTGTCAATGGCATTTTTGTTTTGTGTTCAGTGCTTTTTTATCAACGAACTGAATTCGAATGCATAACTTTTGGTAAAAGTACTTATCTGACAGATCTGGTTTGAAACGCATCAGTCATTCAATGTAACTTGATTTCACAAAATGGGTTGGTTTGCACAAAAGTGTTTGACTTGGATTAAATTTAGATCCGAAGTAATTAACTTAAGATTCTTGTATACATCAGAAAACTTTACTTTAATAAAGTCTTTGTTCATATTGCACTTATTGATAAATCTGGCAAGTTGATTGCTCTGCCTGATGTCCACTCTGCAATGTTGAAACAGTGTGTAATTGGAAAGTTCAGATTTCAATAAAATTAAGATCAATATTTAAGTGGAGCAGACCAGCTGTATTGGGAAGCCAGTATGTCAATAGAGAATGAGGGCCAGACTATAATACTTGGCTTTTTTGCTATCAAACAATTGGTCTTGACATCACCAAATAAATAAAATTGAATAAAAAGTATAGACTGTAACAAACATGTGATATTGGTTCAATGACTGAACCTTTATTCAATTAAACACATGTGCTCAATTGAATGTTGGTGTTGGTGTTGAAGTTACTTCATTTGGAGTCACTCATCAGTTTAACATCATGACCAAATTGTTTGCTAGCAAAAGATTTGTGTGTGGGCTGAGTATAGTCTGGCTCTGACTAATGTGTTAATAAAATCCACCCCAAACTGAAGTGTGATATGAACTACTAGGAACTGTATGGCTACAGAGCCTTTAAGTCTGTAGCCAGGTGCATATCGCTCATTCCGAAAAATCGGGTGCCAATGCAGTTGAAAAAAATGAAAAAATAAAGTTGCTCAAATATTTTTCTTTGAAGCGTTTTTTATTAGTAAACTAGTCATGGACATTGAATCCAAGTGATTTGTCA
>JXSR01S027346.1:0-25836 GCA_000969725.1 Ophiothrix spiculata | reverse complement strand
GTGGAATCACTTTGCTGTGTAATCAATTGATGAATGTTGACAGGTTCTGAATGCATTATATTGCCATTGGTGCCATGTGTGTTACTTGTTCCCATTTGTTTGTAGTGCAGTTAGAAGTTGTGGCTAGTTGTTACAAGGTGTGGCTAGATGTTTATATAGACATGAATATGGGAGGCTCCACATTTCTTTAAAATGTGAATTTCATGTTTTGAAAGTGTAAAATTTTCTTGATTTCAATGTTTCTTATTGACTTGTGATCTTAATGGGAGAAAAGATTGGTGTTGTTAATTGTCTGATTATTTTTAGAAAATTCTTTTAATTCACTTTATATTGCACGTTACTTTACTTCATAGAATTTAATCAAACAATTTAGGCTGTTTTGATACCATAATCAAAGGTAGAGCTTCTTGTATGTAGTAAATTTCTGTACATTGCAAGTGATGGTTAGTGGAAGATATTTACACCCAGCATTGGCTTTTCCTTTACAGATGACAATAAGCCAGCGTTATCAGGAACCCAAGAGCCGTCCATCCATGCGTGATCTCATGTCGGCTATACTCTCAACCAAAGGACCTATATGCACACCAATCATCATCCAGAAAAATGGACCTAAGAAATTGCGAAAGACAGATAAGAATCGCTTTCTTGAAGCTTGCATGGAACTGGAACGAAATGGATTGGGCACGGTGGTTACTAAGCCAACCGCTTTTGTGAAGATACATCCAGATAACATTGATGGTTTAAAACAAGATGTGTTGATTGTTTATTGCTCCCTAGAGCATTATACTTGTAGATATGGTGCACCTGTATCACAAGCTGTTAATAGGACTACAAGGGAAGAACTTATTGAGTTAGGATTACTGGATCCAAAGTGTATGACTTAATTGCATAATGTTTGTGGAGTTATGAAGAGTAAATGTATGTGTGGTGAATATTTTCTGTAGGAAAAAAAGGTCAATACTTTTTTGCTCCAAGTTGTAAAAACCTGTTTGTAAATTAAACAACTGGAATTTGAAAGAGTATGTTATTTTTGTACTATAGAGCTTATGTGAATTCAAACTTCAACCAGAAATAAAGACATAAAACTTTCATTCTAAAGAAATAAGACATTGCAAACAATTTTAGAATTGTTTTTGAGTGTCAACAAAATTTGAAAACATACGGCATACCCGCCACACCCATATGATTAACTCTTGTAGTTTGATTTTATGATAAATAGGAGAGTATACTTGGTTGAAATAAAAACGTTTGTATATTTATGTTTTGAATATCATTACAACATTTGTATATTTATGTTTAAGAGAGGAATATTAATATTGCTTTAAAAATGGTTAAAATTAATGATTGTTGGATAGCATCTTGTGTTAGGCTCACACAAATAGAAATGCTCGCTCAAATGTCTGGTCACAATATTTGTGTAAGAAGTTCACTTAACACCTCTGGCAAATAATGTTAGCTTCCGTGCCATGCTACCCATCATAGGAAATGATGTTGATAAACATGTTTCATTTTGGTTTGGTAATTTCTTGTGCTAGTTTTTTGATGATATACTATAGGTTTTGAAGAGTTATTTTGAAAAATGCTGGCTGCTGTTGTCCATGATTCTGATGAACTTGAATTGTCATAGTTAGTTGATATTGAATTGTGCCATGCTTTTACAAATACTGTTTGTGATTGTACTATATTTTGCTGTTGGTAGAGAATTTTAACTTTTTAATGTGGTTAGGACCTTTTTCATTATAGTCTCCATGTATAATTTAAAATCACTGTGCCTCTGTACTCAGATGAAATTAAATGGAAGTCAATGTCATCTTCTCTTTTTTCACCCAGGTGTCCAGGAGATTTCATGCAGCTAACAAAGGACACTGGACTTCACGAGATGTAATGGCAGCCATTTTGCTCATCAAAGGTCCAATTGCCACGGATCAAGCCATCAAACGATATGGCCCGACCTTCCTTCGACATTCCACTGTTGCACAGTTTACAAAAGCAGCCTCTTCACTTCAAGATTGTGGCCTGGGACGTTTGGCACCTCTTCCAAGTGGCATGGAGGTTTTTGTCAAGAAATTTCCAAATGATGTCCAACAAGCACTGATGGCTAATCCAGATCTGTGTACATTTGAGGAATATTCCAATAGATTCTATCTACAGCCTCCTGGGTGCATCACGGCATCCTTGTGTCAGAAACTCCTCAATTTAGGGTTCGCCACTAAAGATCATTTTAAAGGGGCACGTTTGAAATTCTGAGTTGATTTCTAGAAACTGTATGATGTAATTTTAGATTTATTTTTATGTAAACATGTCATCAATTTTCAAGCAGTTTGTACATACTTTGATGTGAACTAGTCGTGATTTAGCTAGGGTTCTTGGGTATATGGATATTTCAACGGACTGTTATTTCTTGTTTTATTCAGATTGCATCTACTGGGAACTTTTCACAAGGAGCTTATAGAGGACAATGGACAGTGAAAGATGTAATGTCGGCCATCTTGTTTATCAAAGGCGCGGTTGTTACCGATCAAGCTGTAAGGCGGTATGGACCGTCATTCCTACGCCACACTACAGTTAAACAGTTCACCAAAGCAGCCGTATCACTTCAAGAAGCTGGCATGGGGTTTATCGCAAAGCTTCCTAGTGGTAGCGAAGTCTTTGTTAAGAAATTCCCTCATGAAGTTCGGCATGTATTAACGGCTAATTCTGATCTTTGTTCTTTGGATGAATATTGCAGTCGATTTTATCTTCAATCACCTGGATGTATCTCGAGATCACTATGTCAGAAACTGATTAATCTTGGATTTGCTACCGAAGAACATTTCAAGGCTCAATCGAAATATTGACATATCAACTTTATTTATTTATAACTTGATATTTCTGTACATGCATGACATCAATTTTTGAGAATATAGGATTGCAATATTGATTCTCTTAAGTATTTTCACTGCAATATTGTCTTCTTGTTTTCCAGAGTTCTGGAACGGGGAGATTTTATGCTGCGAACAGGGGTCAATGGACATCTCGAGATGTAATGGCAGCCATCTTACTCATTCGAGGTCCAGTTGCAACAGACAAAGCCATCAAACGCTACGGCCCAGCGTTTCTTCGTCACTCAACAGTGAAACAGTTCATAAAGGCAGCCACCTCACTTCAACAAATTGGTCTTGGGTATTTGTCAAAGATTCCAAGTGGCAGTGAGGTGTTTGTCAAGAAATTTCCGGCGGAAGTCCAAGGAGCTCTGCTGGACAACCCCGATCTGTGTACATGGGAGGAATATTCAAACAGATTTCATCTGCAACCTCCTGGTTGTATCACAGCATCTTTGTGTCAGAAACTTATCAATCTTGGAATTGCTTCAAAGGAACATTTTAAAGGGGTTTACTTGAAACTTTGAGCATGGAATGATTGAGACTTATAGGCTTTGTGACTAGATTTGTGTAATATTGACTTGACCTTCAAAGGAATGCTTTAAACAGCGTTTGCTTGAAGCTTTGACTCAGCATAAAATGATTGAGAGTTGTTACTATATTTTGTATACATCGACTTGGACATGTTTCAGAGGAACACTTTAAAATGGTTTTCTTGAATTTTTGACTCGGCATAAAATGATTAAGAGTCTGTGAACATATAACCAGTCAATTTTTTTATCTGAAACTTGTAATATATTCAAGTGTATGTAATTCAAAAATGACTTGTCAATCTTGTATATATAATTAGGGTTCAGTTTGTAACACTAAAGCTTTTTGAGTAGACAATAGGATATAATTTGAATTAGCTAATGCATTAGATTTGAGTATAGTTAACTTTGAGTCCCATCAGCTATTTTTATTATATACACATTGGTTCTATAGGAAGCATTCATTCGGATTGTGTTGTTTTATTTTACCCAGGTCGGTGCGAGATACCAGCATGCTACAGCTAACAAAGGACAATTGACACAACAAGATGTAATATTGGCTATCTTATCCACCAAAGGCCCAGTATCAACGCATCAATCCGTTACCCGTTATGGTCGAAGATTACTGCGACATTGCACAGGGGAGGAATTTGTCGAAGCAAGCAGATCATTACAAAATGCTGGCTGGGGCATTTTGGCTAAGATACCACAGAGCATCATGGTGTTTGTTAAGAAGTTGCCTCATGAAGTTCAACATCTAGCACTTATGAATCCACATTTTTACTCATTTGAGGAATATTCGAGTAGATTTTACCTCCAACCGCCAGCTTGTATCACATCAACTTTGTGTCAGAAAATGATCAAGTGTGGAATTGCCACTAACGAACATTTCAAGGGGGTTTATTTGAAGTTCTGATCATTTTGCAAGAACTTTTTAT
Organism: Ophiothrix spiculata; assembly: GCA_000969725.1. Lineage (NCBI taxonomy): Eukaryota > Metazoa > Echinodermata > Ophiuroidea > Amphilepidida > Ophiotrichidae > Ophiothrix > Ophiothrix spiculata. Next base: position 21,507 of record JXSR01S027346.1, on the reverse strand, counting down.
GAATCACCCGCTATTGGATATTCTATTTTCTTGATTAAGCCTGGCCCATTTTTGTTTAAAACTGCCTCCTTTGAAAGGTGTAAAAAATTATATCTTCACTATGTCTGAGGTAGGATTTGAACCCGCAAATTGACGCATCCTGATTTGGTGCCAAGCAAATTCAAACCACTGTATTGCCTAGCCAGTAATTTGGTGCTCATTGCTATCTTCTGTCTGTGACATATTTGGACTTTGCTGTTTTCTGGATTTTCTTCCGAGGTGTTTTGGAGTGTATAGTATGGTTAGGGTTAATTGAATATATTTGATTTGAGATTTTGAGATATTTCTGATTCCACAATGTAAATATCAAGATCAGAAATTTGACTTGTCAAATTGTTTTTGTCATCACTTGAGTGTCTCAAATTGTAGTTGTTATAAACTGGGACTAATAAATCAAAAAATTTCATACCAACTGTATATGGATCAAAGTTAATCAAGACTGGCGAAGCCTGTACACTTTACTGTCGACCTGAATCACTTGACACTTTTTGCGATATTATTTGCTTCATAAATTCAAATATCAGGAAAAGATTTAGACTTAATTGTCTGACTTTTTGCTTTTGTCTTCACCTAGCAGTCTTTCAGTTTTTCTTGTTATGAATGGGGTTTATTAAAGTTGATCAAAATTGGCAAAGCATGTGTACTGTTATCATGTATCACATGATACATGTGATTGCTTCATTGATTGAAAATGTTTGATTTGAAGTGGTTATTTCTGATTCCTGAATTCAAATATCGTGAAAAAATATGGACTTGTCTGACTTTTTGTGGGTTTATCAAATTTGATCAAAATTGGCAAAATGTGTGTACTGTTAACATGTATCACATGACATGTTTGGAATATTGTGTTTGCTTTGTTAATGGGAAATTGTTGATTTGAGATAGTTTTTCTTATTTATGAATGCAAATATCAGGATTAGATTTGGACATAAGACTTTTGACTTTTTGTCATCACCCTGCCTCAAGCTTTTGTTGTAGTTAAAAATGGAATACTATATCAAATGCAATATGAAAATAGCAATGCATATCCACTGGAACAAACATTTACTTGGATTGTATTATTTTATTTTATACCCAGGTTGGTGTAAGACGTAAGCGAGGTACTAACAAAGGAGAATATACTATACAAGATGTCATATTAGCTATCTTATCCACCAAGGGCCCAGTCTCAACTCACCGAGCGGTTTCACGCTATGGCACAAGGTTCCTTCGGCATTGCACATTGGAGCATTTTATCGCAGCAGGCACTTCATTACAGGACAGTGGCTGGGGCGTTTTGGCAAAGATACCACAGTGCACTGTGTTTGTGAAGAACTTCCCCCATGAAGTCCAAGAGTTATCACTTTCCAATCCGGAATTTTACTCGTTTGAGGAATATTCCAGAAGATTTTATCTCCAGCCACCAGCATGCATCACAGCATCTACGTGTCAGAAAATGATCAGGAGTGGATATGCCACTAGTGAACATTTTAAAGGGGCTTATCTGAAGTTTTGAGTAAATAATACTGTTTTACTAGCAAGTATGAATCGATCTGTTTGGGATGATATATTTTAACCTGGTTTGTTAAATGTTTTATGGAGTTAATCAGATTCGCAGGTGCAAATGTTGGTACTAGATTCAGCCATACACATTTTGGTACTTATCATTGCTGCCTATTGTTGTTGTTAAGTATAGAGTAGGTTAAAGTTGATAGGAAACAGTAAATATATATGTCATGTAGGAAACCTAACCTTAAAAGCGGATCTTGATAATGATAGTATACTTAAAAGTTACTGTTGATGTACATAATTTGGGCAACACTAGATCTGATGTCCAGGGCTCTATTTCATAAAGCTATTCAGGAACATTCTTAAATAACTTGGAGCGGAATAAATGAAGAAAATGGATAACCAACATTTTGAAAAGTTCCAAATGAATTTAAACATACCTATTGTGAGCATTCAAATCTTTACAATTGTGTTTCTTTGGGTATCGTATGTTTATTGCAGAAGATTCATTGTAAAAACTTACTGATTTTATAAACTGTCGGCCTACTTGATCTTTGTTGACCTACCAGTACATTTGAATGTTTAAAAATATTTATTTAGCATGGACTTCAAGTTGTGAATGGTCTCTAATTTTGAACATGGCTTTTGTACTCATTAGTACTTGATTTGTTTGAGTATGTAGCTATTTGATTCACAAATCTTAATGCCACTCGAATAGACTTAATTTGAAGAATTGTAGATCACACTGTTCCCAGTTTTAATATTCACTCATAACAATTTCTGTTTCCATTCTCATTTGATCTTATACTGTTGAATTAATAGCATGTGTTTATTTTGATCATGTGATTTCTTGCTCTGAATGTGTTCAGAAAATGTAGGAAAAACAAAACAAAACTAGCAACATTGTCTCTTCTTGTAATCACAGGTCAAATCATCACCTCGACGGCCAGGAACTTGGACACAAGAAGACCTTACCAAAGCGATCCTGCTCACCAAAGGACCAATATGCACCATCAAGGCAATCCAGAAGAATGGACCACCACATCTACGCAAAGCTTCATTCAATCAGTTTGTAAATGCTGCTAAAGGCCTGCAAAACTTGGGCTTAGGAAGCCTAGAGCATGTTAACAACTCTTTGGTGTATATTAAGAAACTTCCACTTGAAGCTAAGGAGATTCTACAAGCAAACCCGCATCTGTGTCGTTTTGATGAGTATATTCAGAGATTTTACCAGGCACCGCCAAAGGCTATTAAACAGGCTACATGGAATACTATTATGAAATTGAACTTGGTTGATTTATCTTGTATGGTTGATCCTCATCATCTTGTTGGGGCCCCTGTTTTGCCTGATGAAGTAGTAGATAACTTGGTAGAATCTTATTCTCAATCTGAACCTACGGATATCAAAGAGGAGATGGAAACTGGGGAAGGCAATGAAGGAAATACAGATTAAAAATGTATCAACTTAAGATCTGCTGGGGTCTTATGGTTAGCTTTTGGAGAAGTCGGAATATAGTTTTAGTAACTTTGTTGACTCTTCTTGAGTGATGTAAGAATATAAGCACCGGTATGCATGGGATAGCAAAGAAAGTCTATCTATAGGCGTTAAGGCCCTGCGGGGAAACCCGAAACCCCGAATTTTCCCGGACCGGACTGGACCGGACCAGACCGAAACCTGGTCGGGAATTTTTTTCAAGCTTTTTTCGGGTTCGGTACGGTCCGGGAAAAATATAACCGGGGTCGACCGGGTCGGGGAATTTTTACTCGGGGTCGGGGAAAGTTTACATTCGGTCCGGGAAATGCTAAAGCTCGTTCGGGGTAAAAATAAAATGGAGCAACAATTAATCGCTGTGTCTATAATAAAAATTTTCGCGCGCAACGCGCGCTTTACTAAAACATCACATCATTTTGTTTGAATCATGTCACTTGCTCCTCTCCTTGACCATAGATGGTAGATACCCTGCTGATTTTTGGCTGAATTTGCCGAAATTTTTTCGCGCGCTACGCACGCATTAAAAACATAATTTCCGGACCCGAAGTCGCTTGCTCCCCCCACCCCTGACCGAAGAAGGCAGATACGCCACTGGATACGCCCAGCTTATTACTCCCGGATCCCAACTAGATTGCACCTGTCAACTGATGGCTGGAGTTTAAATCGGGCCATAAAATCATGTGAACGATTTTCGTGAGGTCCTAAATAAGGTCATTTGTCTTAAATTGAGTCATTTATTCGTATCGGTTTTAGGTGAAATCGTAATCCTTGTTAAACACCATCTTAATGACTTGAAATTCGGGGTAACTCGGGGTCGGGGAAAAATATCAATCTTGACCGGGAAATCTTGAAAAACTACCGGTCCGGGTCGGTCCGGTCTAGAAAAAATCCTTTCGGGTCGGGGTCGGTCGGGGCAAGCTAAATTTTTATCGGGTCGGTCCGGTCGGGAAATAAATTGTCGGGGAACGTCGGGGTCGGGGTGAGAAAAAACCTGCCCCGCAGGGCGTTAGTAGGCGTTACTGCATCCGCTACATATGTTGGTGAATTTTGATTGAAAGCAAACTTTTTGTCAGAGTTGATAAACACACAGTTTTCATTTCATATTAATTTAAAGTCCCAGAATCAGGTCATCTTATTTCAGTGCTAAAGTGAAGTACAATATAAGTCCATACCAAAATATAGCAGATTCCCAATGTCTCCTGGATACCTTATTTGCAAGTGAAAAAATCAGGAGACCTCTAAGATACCTGGATGTCTCCTGGAACATGACTGATCCAGGATAAAGCTGGATACTCTTGGAGACTACTTAGAATTGCCTAGAAAGTGTCCAGGAGACCTCTGGGAGACATACCTCCAAGCGGTGTCCTGGAACCTTTTCTTTTTGCTATGTTTTTTATCATGAAATGAAATGACATTGGAGATAAGTAGGTCATGTTATTCTAATATTCCACAATCTAACATTGGTGTTGCTTAAACAAGACATGTTGCAGTAATATATGGGTGAATCATTTCCTTATTTGAAACTGTTTGCGGTAAAAGCTCAATGTGTGGTAATCAGGAACAGCTCTGTAACAGGCCTACATTCTGATGTTGAGAATTAATGCTTTCGAAAGTACATTTAAATGGTTACTCTGCTTTTTCCAGGTTTTATGTCAATTATTGCAGAGGGTTCTGGGTTGTTTGTAGTCTTATTCATATCATTACTGATTTGCAAGATAAGTAATTAAGTATATTTTACCAGGAAGATATTGGTTGGAGTAGTTTTAGTTCTTGCTGAAATCAGTGTAGCGGTTATGACATGTCAGTTTATAACTTGCCTTTTTATTATAATGCTTTTAGAGTCAAGTGACTTGAATCTGGTTTATATGTCAAAATACTTTTGAGGACATATTTCAAGCAATTTCTGCCAAACTATTGGTTCATTATTTTTGTATATATTTGAAACACAATGTATGATAATCTCATTCTTTCCTAGTTTTTTGTTTTGTTCTGGTCATGGAATACCATTCAGTACAATTTTTATTTAATTAATATTTTGGCATGTCTACAGCAGCAAATAAACCAAAGTTTTGAATTATATCCAATATCATAGTTGGTTCTCTTATTGTATACTCTATCAAAACTACCTGAATTTAGACCTATAATCCTTAATATTAATATTCAAAGACCCACATTTTGTCATTATTTCCATATCTTTATTTGTGCTTGCAGAGTTATCGACGTTGGAATTTTGGATTAAATCCGGAAATAACTACCAGAAATATCATGAAGACCATCTTAATGATGAATGGACCAGTGTGTACTCACAGAGCCGTTCATAATAATGGACCAGTGCCAATGCGGCGTACCAACAAGTCGCAATTCCTTGATGCGTCTGCAGAACTTGAAGAGGAAGGTGTTGGAGTCTTGAAAAAGGTCCTTGTTGGTAGGAGTGAACACAAATTGTTTGTGAAGAAGAGACCGGAGCTGATTAAAAGCTTCTTTGAGGCTAACCCAGACTTTGGGACGGTGGATATGTACGAAGATGCTTATACAATGCCACCTCCTAATTGCATCAAGATGCCGTTGCTGGAAGCACTGGCTTGGTATTGATTGTTATCTTCATAAATTGTTTAAATTCTTCAGGGAATTTACTTTTGCCTTAATAAGTGTTTTTAATTCTGCTGCTTGGTTCATGTCTTCTGGAAAATTGATTTGGGAAATCTTGGAAAATGTTGAAAAATAGATATTTTATGCCTACACTTTGTCAAGTGTTTTTTTTTTGAAAGACAGTTGATGGCACTTATAGAAGCTTGTGTCAAAATGTGATGCATCTAGATCAGTAGGTGCTTTGTTGTTTTTCTAAGTATCATATAATCATCAACTCTTATAAACTTTTAAAACAGGTTTAGCTAATCACATCATTAGAGGAAAAGAAAAACAGGGTAAAGAAAGTACCCATAGGTTCTGAAAAGGTTATGATACATGCTAAGTTGTACGGTTTAAACATTTTTTAGAGAGTTTGAATTTGAGGGTTACTCTTGTCATGTGTAGTTGATGGATTAGTTGTTTTTATGCCTCCGCCAGAGGCATTATGTTTTCTGGTTGTCCGTCCGTCTGGGCTCATTTCTCGGAACTGGTGTGGCGTATAGCGATGCAAGTCGGTGGAGTGGTGGTCAGGCTGGCTAGTAACTTTCTCTGAAAGTTTTGGCACGAAATATGCAAATTTAGTCGTTTTTAAGCAGAAAAAATGCGATTTTTTAGCGATTTTTTTCCCGTCTGTCTGTCCGTCCAGGCTCGTTTCTCAGAACTGGTGAGGCGTGGAGCGATGCAAGTTGGTGGACTGGTGGTAAGGGTGGCTAGTAATTTTCTCTGAAAGTTTTGGCCCAAAATATGCAAATTTAGTCGGTTTTTAAGCAGAAAATATGTGATTTTTTTGTGATTTTAGGGACTTTGAAATTTTCCGAAAGGAGCATTTGCTAAAACTCCACCCCTTCAAAATTTTAACCCCACCTTATTTTGATTGGCGCATCACATATGCGAAAATCGGCCCGATCGACCATTTAATTAACGAATGGCGCTCTTACATGTAATCCTTTATAATTTCATAGATACAATGGGCAATATCTCCTCAACGGAGCAGAATTTTATTTTTTTATAATGCAACAACACTTTGTGTATCTGAAAAAGTTTAGCTGAAATTAGTTAATTGTTTCCTGATTGTGTTTCCTGATTGTCTTATTACTTTTCAGTATGGGATAACATATTTGTATATAGGTCTACTGCATATTGTTAACCCAATTTGGATTAACTCCATATGATATTCTATACACTCCGTATATATTGTAATCATCACCACCTGAATAAGGTCTACTCCTTACGATATGCAAAGTTCCACATGTTGTCATTCTTATTTCCATATCTCTATTTGGTCTTGCAGATATTTCCGCTGAAACGCCGTTGGAATTTTGGGTTACAGCCGACAATAACTACCAGAAATATCATGAAGACCATTTTAATGATGAACGGACCAGTGTGTACTCACAGAGCTGTACATCAGAATGGACCGACTCAAATGCGTCGTGCTGTTAAGTCTCAATTTCTTAACGCTTGCGTGAAACTTGAGGAGGAAGGTGTGGGAGTCTTGAAAAGGGTCTTGGTTGGTAGTCATGAGCATAGAGTGTTTTTGAAGAAACGGCCAGAGCTTATTGAAAGCTTCTTTGACGAAAATCCGGATTTTGGGACGTTGGATATGTACAAAGAAGTTTATGCAATGCCGCCGTCTAATTCTATTAAAACTGCACTGTTGGAATCACTTGCTGAAAAAGGAATGCTGGAGTCACATTATTAGTGATTGTTGTTAACATGTCGGTGAACAGTTTCATCAGGATTGGTAGAATAAATAGTAGATATATCCGATCCACATATTCCATTTACGTGTTAGCATATGTTTCGGCAAACACTGTTGTCCTTGTTATTATGTTAACACTGATATGGGACTGATGCTTCTTGTTGTCTCTTGGCAACGGTGTTGGTGTTTCCATTTAATTTTTCACAAAGAAAAATTTCATAATAAATTTGATTTAGAAATTATTGTCCATCGTCTCTATTCTTGGTTTGTGCCCCCTCTATTGTATGTGTATCTCTTTAAAGCTTTCAACCAGCATTTGTGTCTGTTTTGTTCTTTTGCCGATGATCTTCGCCACCCCAACAGCTCCCAACTGATGATATGATTTTTATCGACAACATGGTCTGTGATATCTAGCTTGTGGACAGTCCACTCTTTTTGTTATAGTACTTGATACTTTGTCCACTTCCTAATTGTGTTCTTCCATTCAGACGCCCGAGTTCCTTTCAGGTTTCACCAACGTAAGTTGGTTAGTCACAGTTTTTACATGGAAATTCATTCTTATGTATTGTTTTAGAGATGTGCTGTATTATTGCTGGTTTCAAATATTTCCTGGCTTTCTGATTTGTGATGATGATGTTTTTTTCCATATCATAGAGTGTTTTTGAAATTCCTTATGCTGGAAGGTTCATGTCTTGCGTCTCCTTTATTTATGATTATTTGAAATTATTGTACATTGTAAAAGCAAATATTGATGATGCTCTTTGGACTGTTTGTTTTTAGATTGCGTATTATGATTTTCTGTGGAAGCCATGCCATATATTCAAAGGATGTTTTATAGACCGTACCAAATAGTTGTAATAAAGAGGAGATAATCCTTATTTATTGAGTACCATTCCACACAATTAGCAATTAGTGTATAAGATTTATTTCACATAGAATATTTCCATCGTTGTTTAATGTACAGTACTTTGTGGCAGAGTAAAACCACATTGCAATAGGACATATTTGACTTAGCTAAATTGCTGTATTTTTTATATTACTGGGATGAGATTGTGACAGAATTTGACAAACAGTTACAGTATTCTGTACTTTATGCGCAAACACGCATAAAATACAGAATACTGTATTTTGTATTTTATGCGCAAACACGCAATGTAGATAATAAAAAAATCCTTACCATACAAGGGCATATACTGGATTATCAATTATGGAACCTCACTGATGGTTCAAAACATTGGAATTTAGTATGGTCAAAAACATAAAGGTTCATCTGGATAGTATTTCTCTTGTTTTTAGGTTTTGGGTATATCTTTCTAAACAAACAACTCAGTTCATGGTCATATCGGAGGGAATGGTGTCAAAAAAGACTTTTTTGAATTTAATCAAGGTTTTGAAACAATTTAAGTGAGCTTAATTTCTTAAAGGATGGGCTTTTATGGCAGTAATAAACCCTGGGTGCTCAGGACATATTTATGAGGTACATGATTTGATGTGCTGAGTGATTTTGTATTTTTTGTGTTCCTTTTGAAAACTTATGCAAGGGAAAATATTACAAATGTTCTCCATCCGGCCTATTGCTGCTCTACATGGATTGGTCTATTTAATGATTGCACTGTATTGTGAGTTGTAAATCTGAATTTTTGATGATCTTGAATTTTCAATTCTGCTTTCAGGGAGCACAGAGACATCGCTGGAATATGGGGTCCAACCCTCCCACCACCAAACGAAACATAAAGAAGGTCATTTTATTCATGCATGGACCGGTTTGTACTCATAGATGTGTGCATAATTATGCCCCTGGCTTAATTCGAAGAATTCATCTCAATACATTTATTGACACATGTTCAGAACTGGAATCTGAAGGGTTAGGGAAATTTGAAGTTGTTATAATTGGCAGTGCAAAAAGGCCTTTTCATGTGTTTGTGAAAAAGAGTCCAGCTGAAATGCATTTGTATTTTGAATCGAATCCTGACATGGGAACATTGGGAGAGTATACCGAACACTATAATAGCCCACCACCAGTTTGTGTTAAACGCAATTTACGAGACAGAATGAATGAATTGGGTATTATCAATTTGAATGATATGTTTTCATATTACACTCCTGTTTAATTTAAATGTTGCTAATCTTCTGTCGTTTTTAATTTTACAACCATTTTTACACTTGATAAGGATGAAAACAGGGTTGTGTGTGGCCTAGCTTTTGGAGGATGGCAGTATTTGTTTTTCAAAATTCCTTAATATTTCTCATGGCATTAGAGACTGAATGTTTTGACAGATAATTTTGACAGTGTCGTAACCCCAACTCGTAAACAAAACACCATGCATGGACCCCATCGATCCAAAGACCCCTCTGGTAAATTCAATGTTTATCTTTATAACTTTCCAGATGCTGTAGTTTCTGGATGGTTCATAATGCTCACCATGTAAAAACACTTCTAAAGACCATGCAGAGATGCCACTTTGTAGGACATTGTAAGCTTTTACAAATTTCTGGAAATTTCCTAGTTTTGAAAGAATAGAAAATGATTTTTAAACTGTTGAAATTTTACTGTAAGGTTTTGGGGGTTTGCAGGAAATTTGGAACTTATCTAGAGGCATCTGCAAACATATCAACTGTCTCACATTTTGAGGGACAGTCCCTTGTTCTGATAATAAAAATCCTGAAATCTGATATGTCCCTCATTTTGTCATTTTCCTTACTGTGCTTTGCTAATAATTTATGCAGGTTATTGTGATGTCAGTCATTCCAAAGTTTAATGCCCTAAATTTTGGGATTCCGAGGTTGGCAGGTCTACATCTGTGGTTTACTGGTAATGTCAAAATACACCATTAACCTGGACATTGAATCTGAGGAACTAGTTTAGCTAGATTGCAGATTGCATTGGAAAAAAACCCCAATAATGATTGGAAAATAGAAGTTCTTCCACTGTACACTGACAGCCTATGGTATTTGAAAGTGTTCTTTTTACATTGTGACTTTGTACTGGTATCTTCATATGCTTTTTAACTGGTATATTTAGAAATCACAAAGTTTCAAGCATGTTTGCTTCATGTTCCGTGGGTTGAATTGTCGTTGGTTTGCAAGGTTTTATTGTTGGTCATCATTGTATAACTTGCTATCGTGTGCATCGGGAATGCTACCAGTATTGGAATTAGCATGTTTACTGTTACACTATGTTTGCACCTATCAAGACTTGGACATGATTTGAGATACAAGTGAACAATTGGAATCATACCGGCAAGAATAAAAACAATTTGAGGTTTCAGATACTGTGTATATTTGAAAATTGCAATGAATGGCAGGATGTATTGAATTTGTATATATAGAAGATGACTTATTTTTAGTAATGAATGGTAAGAAAACAATCTTGCAGAATAGAATGCTGATGGTTTTAATATTGGCTATAATGATTTTGTCATACTAACCAACATTTCAGTATACTAACATTTTTTAATGATGTTAGTTAAATACCAGATTTGATTTTAATGACTGAATTCATTGTTTTGTTAATTGTTATTTATTCTGTGTTTTAATTAGCTGTAATTAAATTGTTCTGCAACTCCAATCTTATAAGCTACAGGTCATCAGGCCATCGTATCACCTTTGACAAGCAACACTCCGTATCTTTTTTCTAAACGTTTTAAGTATCTGACCCCATGGTTATGAAGCAACAAAATATCATTGTATATATCAGTGTGTCTATGCTCGCTCATTTAAATGGTGATGAACTTTACAGAATACATAATTATTTTGTTTTGTATTCAACATAAAATCCATGTTGGTGAACAAACAGTACAAAATCTACAATTACACCAAAATGATTTCTTGTAAATTTTAATTTGGTCATATTGAGATAATTATGTGTTGCACCTGTGTTTTCCCAAAAGCATCAAAAGAGGAAGATAAGATTACTGTGTCAATGCATAAAAATCATATCTGCATTTTGGGGAGGTTTTGTTTTTGTTTTGAGTTTCCCATGTTTAATAGATAGAAAGTACATTTCAAATATTCAATTTGACTTTTCTCTAGATCTCAATTGAGGACCCTAGAACTATTGTTTATTCTTTATTATTACAAAACCCGTTGAATGGTACATAACAGTAATATATTGGATAATGCATAGTACTAAGATCACATGATTACAGTAGAAAACATTTTCAATGACATAGTGTATGGGAAGATGAGCTAACGGAAGTTCTTACTGATGTGAACTATGACTTTACAGAGATTGACAAGTTCTTTTCCAGAAGGGTGTTAAGTCACAAAATCTTGGAAAATTGAGTTGTATAAATTTCCTGCTACAAAGTTCTCATTTCTACATTCTGTACAAGTTTTGTAGTAATTTGATGATCAGAGCATGTGTAAGAGTCACTGCGAGATACAGCAATACCATTCAAGACAACACAAATGATATATGGTGTTTGTGCCATTTTCTCAGTTTGTACTCAATGTGACTTAACCCCCTTCTGGTTCTAGGGTCCTCAATTCAAAGTAATATGGAAAATTTAACAAAAAGGATTAATATGTGTTCATGAAATGATTTCTGTTGAATAAGATGATAAATATGTAAATGCAGTTTAAATCAGTCCACGAGACAGGCTGAATCCATCGAGCAGTCCTGCTGTGGATGCAGCTTCATTCAGCTGTCTTCAGGAACAAAATTGTACATATTAAGCCTATCAAGATTTAGGGTGCAAGAGCAACGATACGGCGTTATGAAGCTGCATCTATCATCACTAACAATTTTCCCTGCTGGATCAAGCCGAGCTATTCAGTAGCCTGTTGGATGCAACCTTTCTTCTAGACTGTTAATGCATTCATATGACAGTTCTGGACTAGAATATTTGTGACCCGTCATATCGAAAGGTACCTTAAGTTCGGCATAGTAAATTACGAGATACAGGCCATTGAAGATGAGCATAGTCGAAAATCACGTCCAAGGTTGAATTTCGAATTTCATCAGAAACGTTACTTTTGAACTGTATTCTATTTCATTAATCAGGTTCCAACATCCAAAACATAAGAAAATGTATTCAAATTATACCAAGATAAAAATCCTATTTCCATTAAAGTTCTAGTTAGTACAAAAACTTTAATCTAGATTTTCTCTGAACTATAGTTTTCCGAATCGGCTCGATGCCTTTTGCCAATTTGGATGTAACTTTGCAACCAAACATTCAATAACCAAAAGTAAGGCATGTCATTTTAAAGCTCAAAATTGCAGCTTTCAGATGAGACCAAAAAATCAATTTTGATTTTGGGACCCTTAAGGTACCTTTCGATATGACGGTCACATTTATTTCTAAGACGACGAAAAAACAACAACCCTGTTTTATGGGTGGGTGGGTGGAACTTTCAAGTAGGGTTGGTTGGGCGAATTGTTTTTCTTTTAAAAAATTGCCCAAAATAACCCCAAAAATCAGAAAAAATGGGAGAAAAAATGAACAATTTTTACCAAGAAATTTCTTTAAAAATTAGCCAAAACAGCAGATTACTCATAAATGTAAGACATTGATCAGTCAGTATGGTCCTTTTGTTGGAAATCCACAGATTTAGTTTTGTATATATTAATTGTATAAAGTTGTTAGAGATAATGTTCTGAACCAAAATTGTACAGTTATTGTAAAAGGATTTACAAATCCAAGATTAAGGTAAACATTTAGTTTTGTTGATAGTGTAATTTGTTATTGTAAAACATCCATTCTGGAGTAAAATTCTGTACATATCAATGTAAATTTGTGTAAAATTGTCAATATTACTTTAGTCAAATAAGTTTTTTAGTTTAAATATGTAAAAAATGTAGTGCAGTTTTATACTTTTTATCTGCCACATTCTAATTGTCATAAAGTTGATTTCATAAGAAGATTAGAATTACACAAAAAAGAATTCCGATTTAAAAATCCCAGCACAACTCAATACTAGAATTGCCAATAGGACAGAGCATTGAGCACCTTATTTGTGTGTGGGGGTGTGTATGCCATGTCTATTAAACACAAAATTATAGATTTTTGTAATGATAACCATAACAAATATCTTGCTAACTTGCTAAATTGTTTAAATTGGAACACATGGAAAGTTGCATAGTATGCGAGTCATATACTCCCAGCACAAAGAATTTCTGCCATAACTTGAAAGCCGTTTATCTAACTTCCATCATAGTTTTGACAGATTCTATATTTTATATATCTAAAAAAAGCTAAATTGGAATTGCATTCAATGCATTTGGAAATATTGTGTTTTTGGCATATTACTTCTTTTATTTGTCCATTAAAAATAGCATTTAAATTAATTTGTGCTAATTTGTTCGAAAAATATTCTAAACGATTTCACAGTGATAAAGGAGCTGAAGAATAATTATACCATTTATATTAATGAGATCTGTACTTATGATATGGTCCATGGAATCAGCTATTTTATGGTAAAAGAAGGTAAAATATCAGAAAATCATGGATTTATGTTTAAACAGGCCGTGAATTTTGAAAATACTTGGTTGTGCTACAAATAGCACTTCTCAGGATATCAGGTGTGAGCCTGTAGGTGTGCTTTTCGTATCTAATTGTGTATAATTTTACCAGATTTAGGTGTGCTGAAAATCACACTCCTTAAGAAATCACACTCCTTAAGATCATTTTAGGTGTGTGATTGTGAGCTATCGCACTTGCACACCTCAATATACAAGGCCTGTTTAGATAGTTAAATCACCTATATAAAAATGAATTTTTGATGATCCTAGGTTGTTATAATCGAGATTTTTGCATGTTTCTAAGCTTGCGGTAATACTTAGTGCTGGGAGTGTATACAGGTCATATGCTTTGCAATATAGATATTTCGTCGGAAGCATGTTTATTGAAGATATAATAACGCATTTTAAATAAATTAAGAACCTCAGCTACTAAAGTTCATTGTACACAAAGTATCTTTGATAAACAGAGAAAATGGTTTGAAAGTAGGATGCAGTGTGTCTGCAACAATTTATTGCCTGGCATACATGGCTTTGGTCAAAATTAAAAATAGTTATTGTTAGAATCATTTCTTGTGTAAACTAGGTACATTGTTAATATTCTTAAAGAGATCTTACAATATTGATTAGTTTGTTTATAAAATGAATATAGATTTGAACTATTAAAAATGTTGTTAAACTGAATAAATGTTTGAATTGATATTTACTTCTCTGTACCAGCGTCCTTTGATCAATACGCTGCGGAAGTGAAACATCATAATTTATGCAAATCACCCCAACACATGTTTGTGATCCGAGTCCAAACAAACGTGGTGGACATTTTCTACATGTTAAGGTAGCTTGAACGGCTATTTACACATGTCAGAAAATTAGCTATAAAGTGAATAGTTTTGGGGAATGTGAACTAAAACCTAATTCAATTTAAAGAAAACCCTTCAATGGTAACATTTAATAAGTTTCATAATATTCGGGCAATTTCTTATGTTTTTCTTTATTTTTTGAAAATTCCCTAAAAATCAAGAGTTTTTGAATTTTCATGTCAAGAGGGAATGTGCTATGACATTCAAATTTTAGGGGCTGGTGAAGGATCACAAAAGCTAAATTCTCTCGTGGGCTTTTTGCCATAAAGTGTTTTATTATCAAGAAAATTGATTTTTTAGCTCCTAAATTAAGGCATATTTTCAAACACCTATAAAATTTTCTAGAAACACTTTAATTTTAAAAGCCAACGAGAGATTGTTGCAAATTTGATAAGCTTTCATTTGACACCTTGTTTGTTAAAATTGAAGCATGGGAAGTATGAATGAAAATTCTAGAAATCTGGCTATTCAGTGTTTCTAGAAATTAACGCAATAAAATTCGGGAAGTAGAAACATTAGAAGTCTCCCGTATGTAAACGATGGAAGAAATTTCTTTAAATCAAAATTTATGACAATCTGTGATCAGTTTGCAATGCAAGGAAAAGAAAATTAGTTTCATTTATGAACTACTGCCAGAGAAAAAAAATCTTTTGTAAATAGTATTTTTTCCAGAAATTTGACAAATTTTGTGAAATTTTCATGGTGGCCAAATATGCCATGTACAAAGTCTATGGGAAATTGGAAAATAAAAAATAGCGTAACTCGAAAACGCTTTGACGGAAAAAATCTAAATTTGAAATACAAGTTTTTTGCATCATTCTGCACATTCTGTGAAATTTTGAACAAATTCTGTGCAGGACACCGTAGCCGTTAAAGCTACCTTAAGTCTATGTGGAATACTTTCTATTTCAGTTTTTGTATTCTTGAATCCAAATCAAGCAAAAATAAGCATAATTTACGGTAATGTGTTATAAAAAATAGTCTTATGACAGACTAGGTCATCACTGTCACTATATTTAAGTTTGTGAACAAAAAGCAAGTGAAAAGATGGTGTGATCTTTGTATCTACATAGGTACACCTATTGTGTTAATACGTGTGATTAGTGGAACCACTATGGACATAATCATTTGTTTGGAACCAAATGACAGGGCTCATTATGCAAGAAATTATGTTACTACTTCTGCAGCGTATTGAGACCAACTTGTTCATACGCCGGGAAAGTAGTGACGTCATAATTTATGTTGGTCACCCAACACGTGCGTTTTGGACACAAACAAATGATCATTTCCACTGATCATACGTACTAACACAATAGGCACACGTAAACATACAATTCAGACTGATTTTTCTCGGTTGGAAGACGAAAATAACGACGGCTTGTAATCACAACCTTCAGCATAATAGGCCGGCATGTTTTCCTTAATATTTTTTTTAGATGAAAGTTATGGTATAAAATCGGAGTCGGACTTTTTTCCCCATAGACTTAACGTGTGGCAAAAATGGTCACACCGTTTGTTTGGGTCCAAAACGCACGTGTTGGGTGATTAACATAAATTATGACATCACTACTTTCCCGGCGTATTATGAGTTTCTATAAATCTATTTTCACAGTATTATAACAAAGATAAACATAAACATAGAAGAGCAGGTGCACTTGCACCCCACTGCAAATTACAGAGGGAGTTCTGAATTAGTCGAGTAACATCTCTTTTGTGGGATGTAAGTCTTTCAAATATATTTTAATTGGTTAAAAAATTAAGAATTTCATA
Organism: Ophiothrix spiculata; assembly: GCA_000969725.1. NCBI lineage: Eukaryota > Metazoa > Echinodermata > Ophiuroidea > Amphilepidida > Ophiotrichidae > Ophiothrix > Ophiothrix spiculata. Next base: position 5,065 of record JXSR01S027346.1, on the reverse strand, counting down.
TTTCCAGCCAATCAGAATTGATTTTAAATTCAGCGTTTCCAAACGTGGTTTGGTGACCAAACAATAAGTTCACTACTAAGAGCTGGTTTATACCTTTTCGGCACATTGGATATACCTTAAACTGGGGTGACTTCGAATGCCGGGGTGACTTTGAAAAAAAAATTGTCAGGATGGTGTGTGAATGACTCGTCTCGCTTGACAGTGATTTGTAAAGGATTTCAACTTTTAAACATTTATGGTTGAATCCTATACAAACCACCATCAGGCGAGATGTGTGTTTGGTGAAAACCCTTGTCATCACTTTATTCAAAGTCACCTGGCAGTCAAAGTCACCCCAGTTTACAGTATTCGATGCAGCAATTATCAAAGTTAACCTTATTTAGACTTATACAATGATGCAATTTGTATAAGAAGAGATTTGATGATGAAATTGGTAAATATTCCTTTTGTTTACAATTGCTTCATATTTTTTTATCATTGAAAATCGCAAAGACTTGTTGCACCAAATGTTTGGTAGGCTATAGACCTTGAAGAAGTATGGTACAGGCCTCTGACCAGTTTCAAAATTGTCCCCAATATCAATTCTTCAATATAAAATATACATGATTTGGTTTTACCTAAAAAGTTAAATTGTGACTCGGTATTCAAACGTATGGTGGATAATATAGGAGCTTCCAACTTTCTCATTTTGCTTCGCAAAGTAAATGGTTCCCAGTCCATCAGTCTTACATTTTCTTTGAATTTTAAAAAAGCTTCCCTTGTCTCATTATATCTTGGCAGGCAGGATCTGGAGGTCATTCCATGAACCCCAAAACCAAGAATCATGATCTCAAAAGTATCATGACTGGAATACTCATGACTTCCGGTCAAGTGGTGACCAGACGCTCACTTGCAAGATCAGGACCAAAACACCTGTTTTACATCACAAAGCAACAGTTCATTGATGGAGCAGTCGCCTTAGAGGTCGCTAATATAGGAACTTTTACTAGAGTCCATGTTCCTCAATCAGTTCAGCTGTTTATCAAGAAGAAACCTGAAGAAGTGAAATCTATTTTAGAAATTCAAGCATTATGTGATTTTGATGTGTACAAGGGGAAATTTTACACTATGACTCCTGAGAGTATCACCTATAATATGCGTAAGAAGCTGCTGCAGTTGAAGTTGATGACAAAGGATCAGTTCATCTTGTCGGAAGATACATAGTAGGCCAGCCTAAAAATGTAATCATCAGTAAATTTATTATTTTGTAACCTGATTTATACTTGAGATGCACTTATTTAAAGTAAAACTCCCCAAATATGTGCTTTGTTTGAGATGATATTAAAAGACAAGTTCATTCTGCGCCGTTCTTAACTAATTGCATCATAAGTATTGATTGACAAAATATTTTACATTATGTAAAATTGTAAATCCAAGACAACTTTATGGTTTAGATTTGCAGTTTTGTGTTTCCTTACTGAAAGTGTCACTAAATATGGACCACAATGACAAGTATGGGCCATAGACCAGTTCGTCCCATGACGTCAATTGTTACTGTTTTGCCTGGCAGTATGCATGCGCATCATTCAGGAACTTGATTGTATGTTTTGAAAATCCCGCCATGATTGAATGATTAATAGAGAGACATAAAAGTTGAAAGACTTATAACATACATCATATCAATAGAGAGACATGGTAAAGTGATAATTTTAAAAGCACGGTTCCTGAAGAAAGAAAGCTGCACACATATTGCCGGGCAAAACAATAATAAAAGTTGACTGGTTTATATATTTGATACTTAGAAATATGGACAGTATGCAGTGCTGATCATTGGAAGTTAAAAAGTGATCAATTTGTAAAGTACAGTTCTGTCATGAAGCGATGCTATGTTGATCAACATGATCAATTTCCCATTTGTGCATAAACTCTTTTGCTGAACTAGCAAGTTTGCATCCCGTTTGATAAACATGAACTGTCAACACAAAAATGATAAAGATGCACTTGCATGATCAAAGCATCTAAAACCACTAAATTCTGTTGTAACATATGGATCAAATTGTGTGTCCTCATGAAGTTTTTGATAAAATATCTCTGTACAACCTATAATATGCTTGAACATTGACTAGATGGAGTTAGACAAATCATAGTTGCCAGTGAATTTTAGGGTTTATATGCTTCAGAAATAGACAATTTTGTAATGTCGTACTCTAGCTGTCACTATATCAATTGCGGGCCATTCTTAATAAAAGGGGTTTGAGCTTTATTTGTTCCAAATCAAAGTAAAATACATTAACAGGAAGTTTACATTGTAAGACAATTCATTATTCCCCATACAAAGGTATATAAATAAGGGAAAGACAGAAGAATGAGATCTGAAATTGACAGCGTTTTGTTGATAGGTGGTCTAGCAATGGTTGGCAGACTTGTAAACACTGAAAGCATTCTCTCATCAGATCAGAAATATTTATTTCAAACAAAGATTCCTTTTTTAAATGAATGATTTCATTTTTATTCCAATTACAGAAGAAAGCAAAGCTGAATCAAGACAGCCAGCAGAATAACCAGCCTAGCGAAGAAGAACTTATAAAATCCATCAAAGCCGCTATATTGAACGCACCAGGTCCTATTGTGTCGCGTCGTTTACTCGCTAGATATGGTCCGCGGGCTCTCATGCATTGCAGTCAAGAACAGTTTGAGATAGCAGCGTGTCAATTAAGCGGTCAAGGCATTGGAGAGATCACGCCGGGTGTAGGATCAAAGGGGAAAAACTTATTCATCAAGAATCAACCACACCAAGTTGCTGAATTGGTAGAGCAGTCGACGGGGTTGTGTACAGCGTGGTATTATACCAAGAGGTTCAACATGCCGTCACCGTCTTCTATTAGTATGCATATGCGAAATAAACTTGTGGAATTGGGATATGTGTCACATGAACAATTACAACAACAGATCTAGCATGATGATAACAATAAATTAATAAGAAAATGCTACCATTTGTTTATCTGCAGAGAGCTCAGAGGGATAGATATTGCCAAAGTCTAAGCTGAGTCACAGTCATTAGGAACATTGATTCTCCCCTAAAAATGGTTATATTACGAATGATGCACATTCAATCATGCTCAAGCTCACTTTATAATTACTGATAAAACCTTGCTGTGCATGTAATCAGATAGTAGCCTTTGTGCTAAGTACTTCATTCTCATATTAGCGCACCTTTGAATTATTGTTTAATTTCTTGTTTTATTTTGAGACAAGTAGTCTTTAATTGTAATGTATTAGGCCTATATAATTTATTATATTAATAGTGAGAAAAAGGGAGGAAAACAAAGGAAAAAGAAAAAATCAAAATCAAGGCTTCTGCTGGCTAGACAAGTGAATGAATGTTATACTTCAGTTAAAGGTACATGGTCCGATTTTTCAAATTTTAGTTTTCACCGTCATATGAAAGATCACCACTTAGTATATTTCAATTTCAAATTTCAGTTAAATCGGATCAACCGTTTGCCTATACTTTACTGTGTCAGTAATTTTGTGGCCCTTAATTATTTAACACATTTTCACTTATATCTCCGAAACGCCACACATTTCAGCCGTAAAGTGTTGTCTTCCTCAAATCTATGTATGGGATAAAAATGATAAAAATGTCATAAATTTTACAGGGTTTGTCATGTTGCCATATAGCCAATCATAGCCCATAACCCTTTGTACAAGAAGGCTGTATCTGCAGCTACCAGATATTTGGTGCCACTAGTATATTGTTACATTACTTCCATTGCATTTCTATCAATAAGGGTTAGGATATACTCCTATTTAAGCCACCAAATATTTGGTGCAACAAGTCTTTGTTATTCAATGCATATTCTAATCAATAACAGATGCTTGGTGTTGTAAACCATCAAACATTTGACACCAAATGGGGTATTGATTTATTTTTCATCATCAAGCCTCTATTATTATTAAAATAATATACTGGAATTGTATATTAGATCATAAGATAATTAAATAAAAGACTTGTTGCAGCAAATATTTGGTAGCTCACAAGAACTATAAACTGACCCTAACAGAGGCTTGGTGATGAAACCCATCAAATGTTTGGCATCTCATAAAAAGTGTGGTGAATTGATTTTTCATCACCATGCCTCCGTTATTATAAGAAAATGGTTTGGAATAATATGCTAGTGGCCATAAGATAATGTAGACTTGTGCAGAATATTTGGTAGCCTATAAGAACAATTAGATACAACCATAGTTACCCATACCGGTTAAACAGAACTCCAAATTTGGTGATATAACAGATAGATTTCGGAGGTTAAGGATAGCCAGTCACGACTGCTGCCAAACCTGCTGTTCGAGAGGCAAAATATGTTATCTAATAATAGGCTTTGTACACTCCCAGTCAAAAGTGTTTGTGCACAGAACCTTTATCTCGAGAACCGTTAATTATTTGCAATATTTTTTTACAGATTTTATATTTTTTGTAGTTCTAAAGAAATCAACAGGAATTGCATTCAGCAAATGTGAAAATATGGCGTGCTAAACATACTGTATACTTCCTTCTGCACATTCAAAAAATGGAGTTTAAATATATAACTGCATTTGTTTGAAAGCTCATAACCTGACAAAGTTCTTTACGGTTGCACAGTGATAACAAGCATCGAGAATATTAAACTACACAGGAACATATCAATAACTGCATGTGGTGTATTTGTATGTGGTCCAGGAATTAAATCAGCCATTTTGATGGTTATGGAAGATCGAATAGAGGAGGAAACATGGATTTATTCATATCGGATACATATGACAACTATAAAAACATTAATTTGTTAAGAGTCTGGTTTGTTTGATTTAATAATTTGGTTTTTGCCCGTTTTAAGCATGCACAAACACTTTTGACAGGAAGTGTATACTGTAAAACATGTTAATTTCGCGAGGTGTTTAATTTCGTGAATTTCGCGAGGGTAAAGAATTCGCGAAATTAAATCCACGCGAAAATATTGTCCAGTTCATATTTGTTTTATTGAAATATGTAATGGAGCTCTTTTTAACATGTGTTAAAACACTTTGATTTTATGCCAGACGATCTACT
>JXSR01S027341.1:0-17736 GCA_000969725.1 Ophiothrix spiculata | reverse complement strand
GGATCAATTTGATCCTTTCTTTTTAAGAGTGTAGTATTTTGGGCAAAATTTGGGCTCTGGAAGCAAAATTTTTCGCAATTTTGCTTGAAATGGGGGTCTTGGGAACCAAATTTAAAAAAAATAGACTAGGGAACTGAAATTTTTTGAAAATAAGACTTGCGAATTAAAGGTTGTGCTTGAAATGGGGGTCTAGGGAGCGGCAGACAAGGCGTGAAAAGGGGTCTTGAGGGTCGCACATACCTGTATCACCTTTCTAGGTCAGTGCCACCCGGGAAGTTGGGTTCGGGTTGATTTTTTTCGTGGTTCATTAGGGACTGAGCGAATTTTTTTCCTGGAAATTAGGCCTACTGTTTTCAGCCTATTCCATGTTCAGTTGGGATTTTTTTTCTTCTTCTGCCTGTGGAGGGGGATTTTTTTTTCAAAAAAACTTCCTGCCCCCCCCCCCCCCCCATCTAATGGTGATATACTGAAGAAAGCTAAGTTAGCAGGTTATTGTTTAATGTAAAACTTAAAGGGACTAGCCTAGATTCCACCTAGAATTAAATATTTATGGAAATGCTCTACACAAAGCTTAAAAGTATAGTAAAATCCAAAAAAGTGCAAAAAATTACACACAAATGGCTCAAATTGAGAGAGAAATAATTTGCAATATATCATTCTTTGATGGTGGCGTGTTTCCTAAATCCTAACTTTTGTACCTCAGATGGATTTACCAGATAAAAGATCAAACAAAGCTCCTGGAGATAATTTAAAACAAATCAAAAGGGAGACAATTTCATCAAAAATAATTTGTTTGGTAATCACAAGTGTAGAAACAAGATTTTTATAAGTTTTCAAACTAGGAACACTATTTTCTCACCACTTTTTGTCTCCGGCGACAAAAATAAAAGTAGGTAAAGAATTGCTATTTTCTCCAATGTTCCTCAAAATCATGGAAAACCACTTGCAGGTTATATTATTATAAACAATATTAAACATGTTCTAACGATTCAAGTAAAAAATATGCAGGTAAAAAATTAGTGGGAGGAATCTAGGCCAGTCCCTTAAAGGCCTACACATTTGATACAAATAAACCGAATGCGGCAATGTCTCTTTAATAAATAGTACTCGGTCTGCTGTAACTTCGATCTCTCTGGATTGGGCACAGATTGTCACATGTCATAACTTTCACTGCCTGGCACGAGCTATCACAAACCTCGCTGAATTAAAACTCTATCTTTACGCCCAATCCCTATGTTGGCTCGACGGTCCGAAGTATTCTTCATACAATGCATGCTGCACGAAAATGTAATCAATTAAAAAAGCGCCCAATTGCCAGCGGTATTTACTCCCAATAGCAACACTGTTGTTCATTAGAATCCTAGACATTTCATACCCGTTCACTTTCATCCCCGAGACAGTTCATACCCGTATTTTTAAGAGTATTTGGTTATTTTAGGGCATTAAAAGTCTATTAAAGTCATTAAAACTTGTTTTAATAATAAGAACAGGTCTAAATTGTAACCTCAGATGAAAAATAAAAATTAAATATAAAATTAATATTGAAATTAATGACATTTTAAGGCAAATTCCTGATCATCATTTTGAATTCTATTTTTAATACATTGAAAGCAGAAAATTATGTGTTAAATCATTCCTGAACTACATCATGATTCTCTCTAATATTAAATGATTGATTTTACACTCATTTCAACCCACCAAAAATATTTTACAGCCCGCAATTACCTACAAACATGTAAAAATATATAAATCCAGGGTATGAATATCGAACGGGTATGAAGTGTCTCGGGTATGAAATGTCCAGATTCCGTTCATTATCCCGGAAGATGGAGGAACCGTCAACATGTCATGTACTGATCTTTGGTAGACGAAAATGTCTTCATTATGACTAGAAATCATGTTTCGAAGGAATAAAAAAGGATAGTTGGCTTTTTGAAGGCAAACATTTATCATTATCAACCCAGGATGCGGTGGTGGTTGACAGAAAACGGCGGAAAACAGCCGTATCCACGGTCGTGTTTAGCGGCGATAGCAGCAACTGTGTTGTGTGTATTGTCTATATTAAATTTGTGTGCAACAGTATCATCAGCCAATGTAATGACAGGAGATCATGTGGAATATACGATAAATTCAGACTCGGGGCCAGGCAGGCTAAGCAGAACTGATAGATCTACTACAAGTGGATCAAGAAAACTTAGATCCTCTTTTAGGGATGACATTTCTGATCACAAACTCAGAATTAAACGTAAGCTTAATTCATGGGATGATCAGTATGGTCGGCAATTGGACCGCAAACAAAGATATGACAGTTACAAGGATTCCTTGTCTAGGAGATCCAAACCTGTGAAAACATTAGCAGATTCACAATTAGATAGATCACAATTACCAGAAATCCCCTCAGCATTAGAATCATTTTGTAACAGAACGGATGCAAATTCTTCAGTTCTTGTATGTGCACAATGTGACAACACAAAACCTTGCCCGACGGATAGTATTCCACATAAAACTGGTGTTGTATGTGTTCTACAAGAGGAAAGTGGACACATAGCAGATGGATGCAGTTTTCGATGTCAGTTGTCTGTTAGAGTTCCAGAATGTTGTGATGGATTTTGGGGCTCCCAATGCCTTTGTAAGTACATTTTTGTAGCACATTGACTTTCGATGTTTACCTGGTCCTGGGCCAGGTGGGTCCTCAAAGGAAGAAGAAGTAGGCCTATATGCTGCATGCTCATCAGAGCACCTCAAAATTGGACCCTAAATGTTGTAATTATGTGGAGCAAATTCCAACCCTTAAACGTGTAGATTCTGATCACATTCTCATCCCCAGGGCTCAATTGGAAGTATTACATTTTTTGATGTCAAATGAAACTTTAAAAGCCCATATTTTTCTGATTATTCCAGAATCTCACCTCCAAATATTTGTTGAGATATCTAGCAAAAAGTTAATTGGTATACCCATTTTTCATTTATGTATTTTCATAACAGCCTCATCCCCAGGGTTGCATACTTTGTTTTGCCTCTAGAGAGTAAACAAGAAGCAAACTGAGGGTGAAACATCACAAATTGCTTTTCAAAGGTCAAGGACAATGTCAATCACTTGTTAAAATAGGAACCTACACCTTTAATGGCATGAAATAAGCTACATGTATTCAAAATCATGCCAGGTCATGCATGTTGTTTTATGGACATTTGACCTAAAGAACTTAAGCCTTTTTTAATAGAGCCCCTGGAAATTTCAAATGGAAGTCCCTGTATCATAAAAGGGTGCCCCGAAAAGGCACCCCTTACATCGTCGACGCCAATGCGCCAAAGTCTTTTCTGACAAGCATGCATAGCCTATACCACTTTTTTCTTCAAGCGCACCCCACTGTCTGTGGACATTCAGTTAAAAGCGGGAGAAACGTGTTACTTTGTACATTGACTATGCTAAGGTGCCTTTTAGTATCTCGTAATAAAATAACGTTCCTGGCTCGTATTTCTTCTGGGTAAAGTTTAAAACTTTGTGATACCCGCTCGTATTTCCCTGGATTAGCATTGTGGACATTAACCCTTTAACCTCGCACTAAGTTCATTGTTTAAAAAAAATCACAAAAATGGGCTTAGTCTAAATATCTGCTGATTTCATATAAAATGGGGACCAAATCAGTCAATGGCGGCCACCTAATTAATGCAACTTGGAAGAATTTAGTTTCGGTTCAAATGCAAGAATCAAAATTGGCTAAAAAGCAAATCAAATATTGCTAGAATCTGATTATCAATTCTTGGATTCTTGCCAAATTTTTAGCCCTATGGTGTGCCTGCATGGGGCGCCAGAGGTCGTGGGTTTTAAACAGTCTTATGATGTATTCGGACTTAGGATAGAAAACAGAACAGCTCTAACATCAGGGTTGTACATGTAGTATGGTTGGGGTTAATAATGCTATAGGGATATACAGGCACTGCCGTTTGAGGCGCGCGAGATCGATCGAGCGCCCTTGCGCGCCTGAATTGCTTTATGAGAGCGCGCCTTGAATGATACGTACCGCGTTGTCATTTTTAAAAGAAATTTTATTTACACAAGTGACATGGAATGAAATGTTTAACCACCGCGCGGTTTATTATGATCGGAAGTTGTTGTGTTCGTCCATTAGCGTTTATGCTATACACATCGGAAACATGTACGAAAAGGAACACGATGTGAACGGTGAATTTTTTACCGGGCGACACTCGTGTTTGTTGTGATTTTGCTTCTGGTATAAAGCTGGTGTTTTCGTGTCGATAATTCATGATTGTTTGCAGTTCCACGGATCCGGATTTCTACTTCATATGACAAATCATGCTTAAATCATATAAAGTGCTTTTGTCTACTTTTCGTAATTGGAAATTACAAGACATAGGATTTAAAAAGGAAGAGAAAGATGCTGATGGGACTGTGTTTGTTAGTGAGGTGTGGTGTACTATGTTGTCCCGGGATGTCGTCGTCAAATCCAGAACGTAAAGAGAGATGACCGGATCCGTGGGGCTGCAAAGAAGTCTCTTAGCATAATGTTAAATATATAAAACAATTATGATTCGCTAATTTTATTAATAATACAGATCGCTCCCCTCATTTACCCCAGAAGAGCTTTTCTAATTGCTCTTCTACCGCTCCCCTAAAAAGCTCCAGGAGAGCTACATATTGAGCCCCTACAAATTTCAAACGGCAGTGCCTGGATATACACTTACCGTAACCCAGCTAAAAGTCACTAAAACTTTCTTGTAAGGAACCGTTCACAAACAATTGTTCAGTGGGGGCCTGATGAAAATTATTATTTAAAGCGCTCCCTTTTAACCTCTTTTCAGTGGTTAAGGCAAAACAAAAATTGTTGTGTTGCCCTCCGCCGGCCTGGTCGAAATTGTGGAAAATCCCGACCCGTTTTTTTTTTTTTTCCCACCAAAATTCTATTTTGCGTGATTTCCAGTCGTGAAAATGTTCCAAAATGTGTATTTGGCGAAGTTTAAGAGAAGAAAAACTTTTTTAGCAAACAACCATGTATCCCCCACTGTTTACACATTGCATCTGTAATGATTATTTAAAAAAAAAAGCATAAAAAAAAAAAGCCGTCCTGGCCGTCCCCACCACTTTGGGCCTGTGAGGGCAACACAACTTATTTTTTTTTTGACCTAATTTAAGTACTGTGACTTCCTCAAAATTTTGCAGGGCCTCCTTTTTCCTTTTCAGGCCCCCTCAAAATCTTAAAATTGCATCGAAGTCCAAATACATCATTCATGTAGACAAGAGTTACTACGGGAATCAAATTGGTGCCTGGGGAGCGACTCTGTGGTGGTGATCTAATCATGTGCGTCTATTGGGGGAAGTCCCTGGTTCAAATCCCCATGCCCCGGTGAAAACACACTTTTTATTAACTCATTTGAAACAGATGATTTTAAAGGTTAACAGTGATTGCATTGAGCTCAGTGGAATGTGTTGTATTTTGACTATTGATAGTGATACAACATTATTCCATCTCCTTCGGTCCTTTGCCAAAGTGCATGTAGGAATCAAGTTGCCTCAAAATGGGTTGTAGGCTTTTCTAAGTTAAGGGAGGTCGGAGCCTCACAATTTCTGGAAATTTATTTTGATCATAACTTGAAAACTGATGAAGTAAACTATATAAAAGTATACATTTTTAGAAAGGGAATTTTACAAGGAATCCTCATATAGCATTAGATTCTTGATTTAAGAACTCGCCTTTTCGTAACTCACCAAAAACAAGTTATTTTGTAAATTTTTTTTGAACAAGCCTAGGAAAAATATTATTCAGCTAAAATGTTCAAAAATAGCTACAAGTCATCTATATAGATGGTTCTAGGGAATGTTTTCTCAATTTTTTATTTAATCCCCTAGTTTTGAAAATTTTGGACAAAATAGGCCAAAAATTCATTTTTTTCAAAAAATCATGATGTTTGGGCATTTTTGGGCCCTTTTTGGCGAATTTTGTGAAAACTGAGAAGTTAATCAAAAATTTGAGAAAACATTCCCTAGAACTATCGATTAAGATGATTTTTACCTATTTTGGAAGATTTTTGCCAAATAATACTTTTTCTAGGCTTGTTCAAAAAATTTTGGCAAAATAACTCTTTTATGGTGAGTTTCTAAAAAGCGAGTTCTTGAAATTTGAATTTGATGCTAGAAATGCATTCCTTGTAAAATTTCCTTTCTAAAAATGTATAGGCCTACATTTATGTAGTTTACTTTATTAGTTTTCAAGTTATGATAAAAACAATTTTTAGGGATTGTGAGGCTCCGACCTCCCTTAAATAGGTGAAATGGTAATTTAAGGGTTTGTATAGGTACAATATATGATCCATCTTAACCTGACCCAGTCACAAAATTTACATGCTTTTTCAAGAGCAATTCTGAAGTTCAATTTGATTTTGGAAAAAAATGATCAGAACAGACACCTGTACATGTAGTAAGGCATAGCAAAAGAAATTGTTGGTTTCCTGTCACATGTTGACAAAAAAGGGGCCGGGAAGGGTCAGACTCATATGTAATTGTACTTGTCAAGATCTTTATGACTAACACTTAATAACAGTGACCCCTCTCACAAATGACCATTTCACTTGACTGATATGTACTCAAATTGGAATGGGACTCTCCCCTGCCCACCCCATCCTTTTTTGTACACGCTATCATAATATATTGATCACCAATTTTCATACTTTAGAACTTTGGAAGTTTTATTGTAGTTTTAGGTAGTACCATATTTTTTTATTGCAGTTTTAGATATCTTCAGTAGATAAGAGTTTTTTGGTATTATATTTTTCTCTAAACGTGTGCATTGATGCAATAAGTCAGGAATACATGCTATCATACTATGTTGATCACCAATTTTCATACTTTAGAACTTTGGAAGTTTAATTGTAGTTTTATTAGGTATCTTCAGTAGATAAGAGATTTTGGTACCATATTTACTCTAAACGTGTGCATTGATGCAATAAGTCAGGAAAGAGGTAAAGATTCATTGATATGTATGTAATATTGCTTTTACTTCATAGATAAGTATTGTTTTTACTTCATATACATGTAGATTGAATCTGCTAATTAAGTCAATTTCAAGATCTCATATTTAGAGGGCAGTACACATATTTCCTTGTCAACAATGATAATTATTAATGAAAGAAAATCTAAATACTTTGATGGAAACTTTGCATGGTTCCACTATTACCACTAATGATGTTAAAATCACGAAATGTACATGTATGGAAAAAACATTGGAAAAGATGCTGAACTTGTTCTATGTCCCTTTAAGTGGATGATTTGAGCAATCAGCATATTTAACATTGTAACATTAACAAGCAGAGATGGATGTTCAGATGATAACTTTACGCCCTAGAAATCAAAATTTGGGAAAAAAATCAAGTACATTGTAAAAGAAGAGTTTTAAAATGATAGATTGGTACATTAATTTTGTGTTCAATTAAAATTTAAGTGGTAGTAATAAAATATCCTCAATGGAATTTCTTCTCATCAAAGAACAATACTATCGATGGAAAGCACACAGTGAAGCATGTATTTTATGGTAATTTCCATTTTGTTCTCTAGCAAAGCAATTGAATGATTACATTTATTACATGCAAAATGTTAAACCTCCTTTGTTCAAGTTTAACAGACATCTTAATCCCCCAGATTCTACATGTCCATTAACCCTAACACAATCTTGAAAAGAAAAGAAAAGAAAAGAAAAGGATTTGGAAGGGGGTCAGCTCTAGATTAATTAACAAAGTTCAAAAAGTGAACATAGCTCTCACACCTAATCCAAACCTGGGATAAAGATAATACATTTTCGTCCAAGGGCCACACTGAGGTTCACTGAAAGCACAGGTCAAAAGCATGTTCAAAGAGCTTGGATCATAGTGCAGAAAATTGAAAATTAATCTTGAAAATAAAATATCCATGTTGTTTGATTTTTCAATAAAATACAGTCAGATTTGTGCAAAATACTGACATTCTTGCATTAATTATTCAAAAAAATGATCCATTTACATATATACCAAAATAGTGGTGAATATTTGCAAATAAATGCAACATAAAGTGAATATTTTCCAATGGATGCAAAACCAAACTTTTTACACCAATTTGTAATGTTTGAACTCAAGAACTTTGTATGCTAAATCATACAGAAAATGTGGATTTGGAATGAAAATGTCAGATTATATGCTGTAGAATAATTTATATTGCTCGAAGGAAATATTGACAAGAAAGAACATATAAAAGTGTGCAGTCACCTTGTTGTCAGCATCCTTTGTGTGGTGACTTGTAAACTCTTCAACTGAGAATACAATATAAGTTCATAAACTTTTGCCACATGTGTTATTCTTCTACCCCAGTTATAGTCCTATTATAAAAAAGAACTTAAATCTAAATATTGCAGAGAAACTGTTGACTGATAAGCATCTCTGGCATTTTTAAAAGCAAGAATAATTCATTGTAAATTATGGACAATGGATGGCTGCAACTTACAATGTTCAGTCTTGGTCTAAAATTCTCATAACAGCCTGATATAGGAAGCATCACTTCCTTCCTGTTAGGAGACTATTATGGGAGGAAGTTTTGATACAAAAAAAAATTGTAGGCCTATGTGTCTGGTTCAAGTTCAAGTTGACCATTGAGTGAACCTGCATGTTATACTACCCTCTACTACAATATCACTTCCAAGAGTTTCAAATAATGTACACCTTATGTAAAAGTAAGGTTCTCTTGAAGTACTATTAATACTAAACCAGGACCTCTAAAAGGTGGTGATTTTTGAGCAAATATTAAATTGCCAAAAACAAACTGACATGAAACTACAAATTATTTTAAAATATGGTAAAAATATTAAGGACATGTCTACATGAATAGCCAAGACTGCGCTCAGGCAGGTAAACATGATCTATAACTATTAAAGTATTTTTTAAGTCCATACAGCCGTTTTATTGGTCAAATAGTGGCAATGTGTAAAAAGTAATATTGACAACTTCCCCGCGAGAAGTTGACTAGTAAAAACTCTTGCATGGTACTACCGCATGACATGACACACAGCAAAGTACTGAATTTGTTGACTTTTAAATTTATTCGAAATCAAATTATGACTTTTTGAGGTGTAGTAAAACAAATACAACATGACGATTTAATATGAGAATGATAGCGGCCTACTCAATAAGAAATAGTGCAGATGTGCAAGGTCCGGTCATACTTTTCCATGAAGTTCAAACCAGATGATGTTTGATTATCTTATTGTTATCGATACAAACAGTTTAAATAGAACAAAGCCTACAAATTTGTAATAAGGCAGTGACACTGATTTACTCACTTGCATGTATTAGGAACATATTTAGTCGTGCTCCGTTCTATAAGCCCATAATGTTGATGTGGAACAGATGGCACTTGGGAATATTACCCATACGGTTTTACAAAATGTGTACATATATGGATAACGTTCTAGGTCAATAGTCTATTGTCAGGAAATGTGAAGTTAAATTCTGATGCAAGAATTTGGTCAAAATCAGGTGTTTTTTTTTAAAGCAAATGTGTTGAAGGGGCATCGAACAAGTTCAGCAGCATCCTCAAACTTTTTTCCAAACATTTTGGGATTAAGCGAAGGTAATAATAGGATGCAGAGTTTCTATGTCAAATTCAACTCCTAAAAATTGTCTTTTTATTATAATTATAATAATTGTCGTTGTTGACAACAAAAATACTGCCCCCTAGAGTTACTTAAAAATTGGCTTTATAAGCAAATGTAATGGAGAATTTAAATTTCGTATGATTTATCTGCAATTAATGAAGTACAAAGCAATGTTTTACAAATGAAACTTATCTTAAATTTCATCAATACACTTTTAGAGAATAGCCTCATACCCAAGATCAACATGCATAACAAAATATACTTTGTTGATGTTTCTGGAGGTTCTGATCAAAATGTTCTCAAGATTTTGTAGTTGACAGTTAGAACCAAATGTATTTCTTAAAATCATCTACAGATAAAATTATGAGATTTTGTCCAATGCACACCGTTAAGAAATTGAATCAGTTGGTGTAAGTTCATATATTTGATGTGAGCTTGGTGGAGTGGCTCACCAAAGCTAATCACATATTTTTTTTTAACAAACGTATCCTGGATGTCTTTTGGGGTTGTATAATGTGCCTTGCATTTAATTTATCACCGAAACATTGGTTGAATCTTAGATTTGATAGAAAATTGCCATACTTAATATTTTCTATTCAAAGATGGAATTCTGTACAATTTTAGAGCTGTTTTAACAATATCTAAAAGATAGAATAAATATCAAAAGTTAGAGAAGAGACTAGACATTGAGGAAGTGGTGGGACAAGGACCAACAAACTTCAGTGAAAATTAATTATGGAGTTTAAAAAGTTCCAAAAACAAACCAATGACTGCAAAATTTACCAACAGAGGTCCTTACCAGCTGTACAACTGCATTCAAATCAGTTGCCCAGTAATCCCCAATATATATTGAAATTGTAGCTAAGCCACTACCAAAAAAGCCTGGGGTCAGTCAAGTATAATGTTTCAGGCATAGTGTGACCACAGTTTTTCAAAACACCCCCTAAAAGGTGATTTTATAAATACACCCTTTCCCCCCTATTCACACCCTAAATGGGAATTTTAATGATACCTTTTCAGCTTTTTTTTTGGCTCAACATGAAACAAGCTTGTATGAGCTAATATGTGATTCATCAAGTTCAAATCAAATATTAATTGATATTCATGTTCATGTTCTTGATCAAACACTCCCTTAAACACTACCAGTTTTAAATTCTACTTATAAATAAGCTTACTAAAGAAATCAGAAATTTGACTAAAATTTATGATGCTCTGGTAAGAAAAAGAAACTTCTAAGGCCAAAAAAAAAAAAGAACTCTGTCTCAGTAGTAGTAGTAGTAGTAAAGTAATCTTTATTCAGGGTTTTAAACTCATATCAGTTACAAAACTGGTCTCAGCTTACTTAAGGTCAAAACCCTAAGCGCTATGCGGTTTTTTTTTTAGTAAAAAAGGGCTACGCGGATGCGGAAATACCCCCTAATTTTTTTTTTTATTGCATTTTTTGGCCATTTTTTTTTCGCGGCCACTTCGCGGCCATTTATTTATTTATTTTTTCTCTCGATGTAAGAAAAAATAAAAAAGCAAAAAATCTCCTGAAAACCTAAAAAATAAAAGAAATGCGGTAAAATTCGACCAAATGCGCGCAGGAAGCTGAGACAAGAGTTCTTTTTTTTGGCCTAAGTTCTTTTTTACATAGATGGAATCAACAAACTAAATTGGATTATTCCTGTTCTTTTGTGTTTCCTCCCAGCTTGCCCTGGTGGTGCTGATAATGTGTGCAATGGTCATGGGGAGTGCCAAGATGGAATCGCTGGAAGCGGACGGTGTGTGTGCAATAATGGATATACAGGGGTAGCCTGTGAACTGTGTCAAGATAGCAATATGTATGGCCCATTTTGTGACCAAGGTAAGTGCAGCTTTCATTTCTTTAATTTGCAAGAACCACGTTCTACAAAGCTATTGAGTGCCGGGGATTGAGTGCATTTCAATCTTGATCAAGATTCAGTTTTTATTACAAATACTCCACTTGAAGCTTGAAAACGCTTCACTTCACTGCTGTCATATTATTGAAAAAACTTTAAAACTTCACTAAAATTTGATTTGCTAGATCAAGAAAGATCTATGCAATTACTTCGCATCACATCAATGACTAATATATTGGCTTCAAGCTTTGATGGTAAATCGATTTTAATATTGTTCTGATTCTTGTTAGGAAGGGTTCAAATAGTTGTAAGCCATGCTACTTCAATCATGCCAGCTTTTTGTTTTGCTCATATTATCAAAATATAATGGAGTGGGCTCACCAAATTGGAGTTGTTGTCAAAATTCAAACTGTTTGAAGGATTTAAAAGTATCATTACTTACAATAAAAAATTGTTTTACAATGAAATATCTTTACAAATACAAATATCTTACAAAAAATTAATGCTTTATAATGTTCAAAAAAATACTTCATTATAAACCCATTTTCCCATAAGGGAATTGGAACCATTGATGCTTAGCTAATACAATATAGCCCAACCTTTTTTGAGCTCCAGAATAATAAGTGAGAAGATTGAGAGTATCTTGAACAAAATATACAATCTTTTGTCCAATTGTTTTAATCACAAAACAATTCAGCAGATTTTCCACACAATGTAATGCGGATACTTTCAATCAACAAAGGACTAAAACGATATCCTGTGTACTAGACTAATACAGTTCTCTGGAAAATGATCAGGCAAGCCGATGAAAGGGTGATGCCCGCCCGCAGAAAATCAACGCAATAATTGCGACAAGGAGTAGCATGGTACAAGCAGACATTACATCTCTAGTCACTCACATCAATGCTACCTGCATGTGCTATATTGCTACATATTTTCTTTCACTGCGTTCTTGGAATCCAGGGAAGTTGCTTTGAGGAGATCTATAAAAACATCATCTGCAGATACTGCTTAAAGCAAATGGTTGGGAGTTGTTTCAAAAGTTTCTTTTTTGAAAAGGTGGGACAAATTTATTTTTTTAATTTTTTAGACTTTTTTTTTTAAAAACTGAATTTTAGTAGAGCCTTTTTTCTTTCGTCTAAATTGAGTTGGCAAGTGTTAGGATGTGTGCAAGTTTTTCCTTTAGTGGGCACTGGGCAATTTTTACCCTATTGTTCTCGACTTTTTGCGCTTGGTGGGACAGAAAAATTGAAACCCAGGCGACAAAATTTGTCCCTACTATACATAGTGCCCGGGTCTTGCCGTATAACATTTTTGTCTCTAGTATGAGTCAAAATTTGTGAAAAATAGAAATTTTTGAAAACCTTTCTTCTTTTATTGGTAAATTCTTTATTAATTGATAATTGAAATTTCGGAAATGGCTCCTGGTCTTGAAAAAAAACACCTCCTGGTTCTCTGAAAATTTTAAGGACCAGGAGCCACTTTTTTAGATTTCTGGCTCCTGGTCCATGCCAGCTTAAGAAAAAGCTTTTATATGTGAATGCTGTGGCCGGTTATGTGTGTGAAAGTACTCACATTATTGGGGGGGGGGGGAATAAGTTCATCTTCAATAAACTTTCCATGGAAGGGTAATTCACACACTTTCGATGTGTAATTGCTGCTTTGTCAAATATTAATGTATTATAAAAATAAACCCCCTCATATTGATGGGTCAATACTTTATATGAGTAAGACATTGGGTCCTACCATGAAATAGTGGATACAAATATTGTCATTTACCTAAAAACTGTGCACATCTCTATAGATGATTTTAAGTGGCTAGTTAGCTGCAACTCTAGCAACTGTGGGAAAAGTTGTTCCTTCGCCTTTCTTTAAAAATGTTTTGCTCAGTTTCACATGCGACCAAGCAAAGTACCGATTCTTTGAAGACAATTCTTGTGGTAATAACGTCCAATCCCACTTTTGAAAGTCGCCTGCTGGAACATGTTTAAGTCAGTGCAATGAAATGATACGTTGTTTCTTTACCAGACAGTAATGACGCAAGAGTACCAAATGTGCCCTGGGTATTTGTTCACGACAAAGTGATGTTTTTCCGGGATGTTTTATTCAACATGTGTATAGTTTATGTGTATAATGTATTCGGTTGTTTTTGTGTAAAACTTAACACTGTATGTACTTGATGTTTTTCAAAGTTATATTTTCTTCATTTAGGTAGAACTCAGAAAAATACTAAATGTGGGTACTTACTATAATGAGAAAAACTATTGAAAAAGTATAAAAGAAAGGCTTCAGATCTGAAGAAGTGTCTGAAATGTCTTGTAAGACTGTGTCCTAGTAGTACCGTAGTACTACATTTAGTGTTGTCCCCATAACTTATTTGGGAATAAATCAAAGGTATATATATTTTTCCTTCTGGAACATTGGTTTACAGTGTATGGCACTGGCATACATCAACTTACGGGATCAAAGTATGTCTAACATAATTCAAATTTCTAATAATATGTTTGGCTAATCCATGTACAGGGTGTGTCAATAAAAATGCAAGATAGATAAACAACACTATTTAAAATATAAACGAGAAAAAATGAGCTTCTTCCATTCATTATGCTTTTTATTTCATCCAATTTGGACATTCCTGTCCGGAGATACAGGGAATTGAAAATAGAGCACAAATTTCAATCTGGTCCAATTTGTGAAATCAGATGAAGTCTGTTAATCGAGCTAAAGGGTGATATGCATACCAGAAATAAGCAACTTTAAACTGATTTGATTCATTTTACAATTTGTGTAGCTAAAAGAAGGATTGTTCATCAATTACTTTCATTAAAAACCAAATAGGTGATCAATTTGAAGAAAGAATTATTATCAATAAAGAAATACTTTTAGCTGTGATACTAACTCTAGTCAGCATCAATTCTTAAACAAACAAAAAAGTCAAGGGCTTTAGTATTTTGACACCTTACTGTAAAACCAAATGAATTTCTAAATTTTAACTTTCAAAAAAAGAAAAATAACACTTTGTATAAAAATAAACTTGAAAACTAAGGGTCACATTAACACTGGGTCACATTATGTCACACATTCAGAAGCGAAATTGGACATTCCAGATTCGGGAAACTTTGATCATGAAATTTTTGGAGAGATAACAACAAAAAATGTTATTTCTTACAACTTTAAAAGTTTTTCTAACTTTTTTGCATGATTAGATAATTTCAATTTACTTTTGGTAGCTCACTCACTAAACATTAATTCAACTAAGTGATATTGTTAGCTACTTTGCTTTAAATGCCTTTATTGCAGCTTACTTTTGATATTGATTATGGTATTGAGAGAATGGAATATGACCACTTCAAATATTAAGGGTTTCACATAATTTGTCATAACTTAAGAACCAAAGGTCAAAATTTCACCAAATAAAAAGCTATTTTCAGATGAGATTATGTACAATAATATTCAATAGTTCATCTTATTACCTGTAGCCTAGTTCTCTCAGAAAAAAATCTTGCAAAATCTTGCGTTTTTATTGGCACATACTGTATATGGTGTGAGAAATTTGTATATGTTTAGGTGTCCAGTACTTTGATGTGTGTCTGAACAGTGAATCTCTGTGAGACTACTACATGCAGGCCTGTATGTTGAATATCCCAGACAGACCCAGTATCTGTTCTGGCAAAATACTTGGACAATTTCTTAGTAAGCAATTGTGCAATGAAATTTAAGCTTTTTATATTAGAAACAAAATTCCATGGTCAGGACATAAAAACCGCAGCATGATTATTTATTTGAATATAAAAGGCTATAGAATCCAGGACAAGTATCTCATATGCCCTCTTTTTTATAATTTTTGATATCCATCTTGAAAAAACCCTTTCATGCTTCCCAGAAACCAAACAGGCCCCACTGACAACGAAGTTGATATTTTTCCCACATTTTTATTCAATTTGGAAAAAAGAGAAAAACAAAACAAAAAAAACTTGCTCTCATTTGATATATTTTTTGATAAAGTGTTTGTTGACTGAGGATGTTTGCATTTTTAAGCATCTTTGCCTTTTGCAAGGTTTACATTTCATACTTCCATTGCATTTAAATATTTCTATGGTGTATGGCAAGAGGTAAGGAAATGTCACTTTGTTAAGGAGAATGTGATATTGCTCATTGCCCATATTTGCTTAAAAAATGATAAAAGTAATTGATACATCTAATGAATACAGTGATGGCTCTGCCACATTTTTTCTTTGAAAATTTGTTAACCCCGTTGTTAACAAGAGTGTGCTTGGTACAGAGTGGTACAGATATGTTGACTAATTTATCCCAGAACCAAATTGGCTTATTCCCAGGGCTTATTCTGTTGTGGCTGCATAAAACCTGGCAAGTTTCATGGCAAGCCATGCAAAATTCTATGATTTAGGCATGATGATAGACCTTCATATGTAAGGATTGGTTGAAAAATGGGCATCCAAAGATCTCACATGCCCGCTTTCTTTGATTATTTTGTCTGCATTCAACCGAGTTGCGATTTCTTTCACATTTTCATTCAATTTGAAAAAACAAATGAATAAACTTGTCGTTGTATCTTGAAAAAGTGATGTTTGCATTTTGCATCTTCTGCCTTTTGAAATGTTTGCATTTCATTTTTTCCGTTTGCAAATAACTGAATTAGAAACTTTGTTATTCAACTGGCAAAAGATAGGAAAGAAAACATTGCTTTTATCAAGGAGAATGTGATATAGCTCAATGCCCATATGAGAAAATGATAAAGTAATTGATACATCTAATGAATGTGTTGTACTTGTTCTGATGTCTGCGCTGAATTTTTTTTCTTTAAAATTTGTGATTGTTAACAAGAGTGTGCATGGTACAGACTGGTGCGATTACCGAGTAGTAAGTTTTGTCTCTCTCTATAGTCTGTTTCAATGAACTTGATTTTCTTTACATCTTTGTTGAATGCAGACTGTGTGTTTGAAATATTGTTTAGGGCAGCAAGGATGCAACTTTTTTGATTTTTCACTTTGGAGTTACAGTTTTCTTGCACTTGACACTCGATTCGTACCTGATAGTGATACGTTGCGCGTTTGTTTGATTTGTGCGTGATGTGGGTTATCCAGGCCTGTGCTTTGTTGTTTAAACTTTATTATGGTCTAAAGGGAATATGCAAATTGATGGTGTTTTCCCTAATCCGTCTTGCCTCAAAAAGCATTTGCTGTTTCTACTGTTAATATAACTGTTAAGAAAAAAATGAAATTGAGTTAGTCTATTCAGCTGAAAGTTCTGTATTTGGCCGAGGCCTAGGTGTTGCTCTTGTCTCTGTAGCCGTGAGCGGATATCAGGGTTTGTGCGATACAGAAAAATCTGCTCAGCAACAGCTTGTGTAAGCTTGATGGGTAGTGTTATGCCATATGAAGTTTCACAAATAAGCCTATAACATTTTTCCTGTCATGTTTGAATTATGTTAAGGAATATCTTGCAACCTGCATCTATGATGTATTCGGACTTACGAGTATTTTGATGATTTTTGGCAGTGAGCTTCTGTGATTTTTTGCTCGGTTAGGGTTAATCTAAAATAAATCAAAGGTTATTATTTTAAAATAATTGGATAACAATTGTGTGGGCAAAGCAATAGATAATTTATTGTGACATTTGTGGTTCAAGTTTTGTTTTGGCAACTCATAGGTCATACAGTTACAAATGTCAATTAAAAACTCTTTGCATTAGATTTATGCGTTAGGCTAGATACAAATGCCAGGCACAAATGGAAATGTAACATCTAAACATTCTTTAAAGCAAAATAACATTTCAGAAGTAAGTTTGGAATAATACACAAATAAAAAATGATTAAGTATTAGTGCATTAATATGTAGTGCAGTGATTGTATGTGCCACACGTGTGTGTGACAACTACCGCTAAACTTGCTGGCAGAAATTGGATTTGAGTTGCATGACTTCACAGACATTTAGCTAGCCAAGTACACATATAGCATTTGGTGTACTTTTGAACAAGTACTGGTTACAAATGACTTCGTAAACAAAAATAGATATTTGTCCATTGTATAATTTATCCAACACTGGCCAAAAATTTAGGACAAGTATGTCGATATTTCTTGCAGTCGTCATAGCAAAATATGAAAGGTTAAAAATGAGCAAAACGGAAGCGTTGCTTTTGATTATAAACTTGCCAAATCAATTGGATTAAAAAAAAGCTATGATTCTGTAAAACTGAATTTCGATTCCAACCCCTTGGTATAC